>QANY01003058.1:0-19743 GCA_003255025.1 Datisca glomerata | reverse complement strand
ATGAAGCAACCCAAAATTTAAGATATATGAAATCTAAGTTTAGTGAATTTAATCCAGTAACTAATATGAGCAACCCAAAATTTAAATTAGGTATTCTTTTTTAACTATCAATGATTTCAGAAAGCCTGTGAGGGAGTATGCTATCAGAAATGGTAGAAATGTGAAGTTCATAAAGAATAATTGCAATAAGATTAAGGGTGCTTAATTTGATGGTTGTCCTTGGACTGTTTATGCATCAATGCAAAGGGATGGGAGATTAAGATAATTATGGTGTAAATGCTTAAAACCCTTATGATTAGGAAAATAACCAATAAAACTGGACATTTTAAAGTGGAAATGAAATTTGTAACTGTTATATGGCCTAAATTGTGGGAAGCATGCATAACCAAAAATCTTTAGATTACTATAGTTAGGTAATCTATGAAATAGCTTTTGATAGGGCGAACAACGTTTAGAACTTTGGTTGGCATCTTATTTATGGGAAAAACTGAAATTTGAAAGGCATCCCACCATAATTTTAAAGGCAGGTTAGTTTGTACAGGAAAGGTAAGTCCGGTTTTTATAATGTGC
Source organism: Datisca glomerata (assembly GCA_003255025.1). Classification (NCBI taxonomy): domain Eukaryota; kingdom Viridiplantae; phylum Streptophyta; class Magnoliopsida; order Cucurbitales; family Datiscaceae; genus Datisca; species Datisca glomerata. The sequence continues at coordinate 19,173 of QANY01003058.1, read as the reverse complement.
CTATGTTTTTGGAGAAGGATGACTAAAACCTGTTCCAATTTTTTGGAGTTCATTGAGAAAAATTCTGAATTCTCCACCGCAATCATATTGGAGAGTTTTAATAGGCCTATCAAACTGTTTTCAGCAAATCTTCTACAAACATTGAACACATGTATTTCTTCAGACTTCAATCTAAAAGGAAATATCCAACTAAAATCATCTAAAAGTGATAGGCTTTGCAAAAGTGTGATGTTTTACTAGGTTCAATGTTACAAGACTTTAGAATTTTATTCAGAATGTTTTGTGTAGGGTGACTCATTCTCTTATGCCATATATTAGAAATTGTATCACGTGAATGCCATGTTTTTTTTTCTAAGTCTGTTGAGTAAGAAGATAATGAGTTCAATGAAATGATAGTAGAATTGACAAGAGGCATAGAAGCATACTCAGAATCAGTTATTTTCTTATTATGAGAATATGAAGAGTCTTTGTATAAGCAGATAGAAGAATTCTTTATAGAAAGTGATTTATCAGACTCGGAATTAGAAATGAACTTACTATAGAATTCATTTTGCATAGGTAAAACAGACTTGACAAAAGTAATTTAAGCAGGTGGATCTTTCAGGTTTGGGTACACCAGCAGGTACAAGCCATCTTAAGAATTCCTTCCAGAAGTTATGTTCCCTTCACCTTATCCTTAACAAAGTAAAAGTCAGCATGAAACTCAACAACATCATTATCAAGACTCAATTTTAAAATGCTTATAAGCTTCTTTTTTATTTCTAGAACTCCAAGTGGAGAGTTAAATTTTAAGGGAAAGGAATTCTAAGTTAGTAAAGTTGAACCTATACGAGAAATGTGTAGGCACTTATCATTCCCAACAACAAGTTTTTCCTGGCGAGAGTATTCTTGAGTTAAACTGAGATTACCTAGGTATGAGGTCACATGATTAGTAGCAGCAGTGTCTGCATACTAAGCCTGATCATATATGGAATCAGGTGAAGCAACAAAAGTTGAGGGAGAAACCATGAAAGTTGCTGGATTACTGGAATTCCCTTGATTAAACATGTTACCACCATTAGCTGAATTAAAGCCTCACTGAGAACCTTTTCCATACATGTAGTAGCAAATGCTGGCTGAATGACTCATCTGCCTTAGACTTGGTAAATTACTCTACCACATCTTCCATTTCTTCCTCCACCTCTTCTTCCATTAAAGCCCCTTCTATAACCTTGATTTCCTCCTCCGTTAAAGAAAATTTGAGTACTTCCATGTGAAGTATAATCTTGAGAATTTCCATTGAAATTCGGTTGGTGTTAGTTGTGAAGTTAACCCTCATCTTGATAGCACTTTCAGTTAAAGCCAATTGTCTCTCAATTCTATTTTCATGACACATCAGTAGAGATTGCATCTCTTTAATTAATACATCATTTGTTCTTGAAGTCATGTTGACCACAACAGGGTCATATTCAGGTCCTAACCGAATTAAGATGTTTAGCATTAGATCTTGTTTTGATACAGTACTCCAAGAAGCTCCAATTGCATTTGCCAATCTCCTCATCGTTTCACAAAAATCAAAAATTGTTGTGTTACCTTTTGTTTCTGTTTGCAGGCTCTTCTTTAGCCGCATTAGCCTTGCTTTTGACTAGCTTGCAAAACTCTTCTCCAAGGAATTTCATACCTCTGCTGATGTATTATTTTGGGCAACAGTTCCCAAAATAATTTCTGACATTGATGCCTTAATCCAACTTAGTAACAGTTGGTCTTTCCTAAGCCAAGTGTTGAACTCAGAGTTGACACTTTTATTCGCGAGTGTATTTTCTGGTTTTCTTGGTAAAACCAAGAACAATGTCATCCATTCCATGTCCAAAAATGGCAGGAAGGATTTGTGATTTCCAAATCATATAAGTCTCTCTACTTGATTTTATTGACAATGAGCTGCTAAGTGTATTGCTGAAGATATTGTTCATGCTCGAAGCTGAATTGTTTGTAGTGTTTATGTTACCACCATTGCTTATTCCAATGCTTCCTTCTTCTTGATTTACCACTGACACAGGTCTCTATGGCTTTGATAATATGAAAGATTAGATCATGGACTTGAGAAATCAGAAGGAGCTGAGTTGAGAAAGAAGTAGGATCGAAGAAGAAGTTCAAGAAGCACTCAGTATCAAGCAATAATGAGGCAGTCAACTTTCATTAGCTTTTATACACTAAGAGCAAGTATACACGAGTAATAATGGAGTTAGTTACAAGGTGTCTTTAGCTATAACAGAAAAAGAATAAAACTAATTGTTCTAATACAGACAGCTCTATATCAGTTTGACAGTAAAGCTTTATTGTCAAACTGCTTAAGTCACCTCCCCTAGCTCACACGATGAGTAGCATCCTTAACATGTTCAACATGAGGGGTCCACTAATAAGGGGTTGGTCCACTTCTAATGGATCTCAATAAAGAATGGTTAGGTCTGCATATGGCATTAGATGCAGGATGTGTAGACAAAAAATGTCATAGCAAAAGAACTTGTAATATGAGGATGGATGGGCTAAAATGTGTATTATATATACTTTAATTTAATTCCAATTTATTCTAATTTGTTGTTGTACGTATCAACCTTTTCTTCTTAGGCAGTGGTGCATGATCAATGCCTCTTACCAATAAAACTCCTATAACTGCCAACAGAACTCCCATTGTCACGACACCCTCCTCCATTTCTTACAAAAAAATCAGAACAAGAAATACTCAGAAACCTGAAAAATCAGAACAAAAATCAAGTCAGACACTGAGTAGAAATTAAAAAAAAAATTGACGTTGGGTCATCTTAAACATGCGTAGAATCTCCTGTCAAAATTAGGATCGGCTCATAAGGTTTTCATTTAATATGATTTACCACAATAGCACTGCAGAGAGGTTCCATTGCAAACTTATAGAGCTTTGGGTATGGGTTGAAGAAGTAAAAAAATTTGGAGCTTCAGATTGAATGGTTCGAGTTTTAATGGGGTTTGAATGGTGTGATAATGATTTGATTAGGTTGAATTGTTAGGGTTTTTTTGTTGGATCCGTGGAGTATAATAAAAATAATTTTTTAGACTAAATTACAACATGATTACAACTGAACTGAATGATTACAAGAAAAATTATAAACGAAAAAACAGAAAATTAAATCGGTAGAGACTTATTGTAGTAATGTTTTAAAGATGAATTTTCAACATCTACAATTTACTTGAATACTATAGTGAACGTCTCTGCAGCATATAATCATTGTGATTAAAGACGTAACAAATAAATGCTTCGATACTCACAGAACTTAACAATATTTTCTTTCCCCTTTTGATGAATTACGAAAACTGACAAAGAATTGGAATTAAGAATTTTTGAAGAAAAATTCCTTCCCTGTACCAATTTTGGATACCAAAAATCCTATGTAATTAAATGTCCACTGTACCATGATAAAAAGGCAGCTTCGTTTTATAGAGAGAGGGACGGTTTGGAAAATACACACTCACATCTACTTAACTGCACAAAGGGGCAGTTTGGAAAATACACCCTCACATCCACTTAACTGCACGAAGGAAATTGGGTAATCAATGGGCAATTTCTTAGAAACTGTCCTCTATCAAATGGACATGTGTGATAGCTTGGTCTATATAATTATACACCCTAAACTGTTAATACACATCTTTAAATATGTGTCAAATTATTAAAGCTCTACAATGACATGTGGCAGACTTGATTTCTACTCCCAAATTATCTTTTAGTTTTAATTTTTATCCATACACTTAGCTAAGTTTTACTTAATAAAGTTTCAAGCTATTAGCTCTAACAATCTCCCACATGAATAAAAATGTCCTAGAGAGACGATGACATCAGGAGAAAGAAACAAATGAGTTTTGCCTCAGGAGATGTGTCTTTTGGACTTTAACCTTCCTTAGTGATGAATTATCAGAATTATTCTGAAGAACATTGAATAACATTCTTGAACTATCCTTCTTCTGAAATAAACCACGACAATAAATCTCACATTCAACTCATCTTAATATGTTCGAGCTCATACGTTTTTGTTCATTTTGGTCCTGAACATTTATCTTGTCTCATAAGAGCTTTAGAGAGATTGAGCCTTGCACTCTCTCATAGAAGTGACCCCACTTCTACTTTCACATAGATGATGATGATGATTAAGAGTATTCTGTTTAAACTCCTCTTGAAAGCAAGATATCAGTGTCATTAAATATTAAGTATACTTTTTTATCGTCAACAGACAACATGTTTTCATAACATCATAGGAATGGAAAGAAACAAAGTTTTTTTATGTGTTACATGAATTATTCCTGCCAGTTTTCCTATTGAACCTAGATCTTGGGATCTCTAGTCAACTAGGTTAGGTTTCCACCTAAATAATTTATTGAGTAGGCTTTAAGCTCATTCCCATCGATGTCATCTTTACAAGCTCTTTCGATAATCCTTTTGTTAAAGGATCTGCCAGATTTTCCTTTGACCTAATAAAGTCAACGGAAATCACACCACTTGCGAGCAATTATTTAATAGTATTATGTTTACGTCTTATGTGTCTAGACTTACCGTTATACACATTATTCTTCATTATAAATATGATAGCCATATTATCACAGTGTACACATATGACTGACACAGGCTTTAGCCACACTGGAATGTCTTCCAAAAAATTTCTAAGCCATTCGGCTTCTTCGCCAGCCTTGTCCAGTGCTATGAATTTAGATTTCATAGTCGAACGAGCTATACAAGTCTCCTTTGTAGACTTCCAAGATATAACTACACCACCTAAGGTAAAAACATATCCGCTCATGAATTTAGTATCTAGACTATCAGATATTCAATTAGCATCATTAAATCCTTCCAGCATAGATGGTTACGTCGTATAATGTAATCCATAGTCAATGATGTACTTTAAGTATCTAAGTACCATGACTAGAGCATCCCAGTCATGACGTCCAGGATTACTCGTATATCTTGCAAGTCTTCCTACAAAATAGGCAATCTCAGGCCTTGTGCAATTCACGATATACATCAAACTTCCAATGATATGTGAGTACTCCAACTCCATCATTCTTTCTCAACTTACAGTTTGAGNGAGTACTCCAACTCCATCATTCTTTCTCAACTTACAGTTTGAGTCGAATGGAGTTACAACTGATTTTCTTTTAAATTGGCCGAACTTCTTTAGGATCTTTTCTATATAATGAGATTGTGTAAGGATATATTCGATAGAAGTTCGCTTCACTTGAATTTCAAGAATGACATCTGCTAGACCTAAGTCTTTCATGTCAAAGTTGGAACTCAACATCTTCTTGGTAGAAGATATTATATCCTTATTAGTTTCCATTATGAGCATGTCATCTACGTATAAACATACTAAGACAAACATGTCACTAGTACATTTAACGTAAACACATTTGTCACACTCGTTTATCGAGAAGCCATTCGAGAGCATAGTGCGGTCAAATTTGTCATGCCACTACTTCGGGGCTTATTTTAACCTGTAAAGCGATTTGACAAGCTTACACACTTTATGTTCTTGGACCTTGGCCATGAACCTTTTAGGTTGTTCCATGTAAATTTTCTCATCCAGTTCTTCATATAAGAATGCGGTCTTAACATCCATTTGGTAAATTTCTAAATTATATATAGCTGCAATTGCGATCATCATTCTAATAGAAGTGATCCTCATCACAGGAGAATATGTATCAAAGAAATCTATACATTTTTTATATCGATAACCTTTAGCTACCAACCGAGCTTTATACTTGTCAGTTGTACCGTCGGCTCTAAGCTTCCTTTTAAAAATCCACTTATAGCTTATTGGTTTATTCCTGGGTCAGAGGTTTACTAATATCCAAATGTTATATTGTAAAATGTAACTCGCTATTAATAGCCTCCTTCCAAAAAGGAGCTCCAGGATTTGACATTGCCTCTTTGTATGTCTAAGGTTCGGCTTCTATCAAGTACGTTAGAAATTTTAGACCAAATGAGGTACTTGTTCTAGCTCATTTACTTTTTCTAGGCTCAGGCTCAGATTTTTCATCAATCTGAGCTCTACATGTACCTTCATTCATACCTCATTTGGTAGTTTAACTATGTCTTCTTTCCTTGAAAGGAAACACATTCTCAAAGAATTTAGTATTAACAGATTTCATAATAGTGTTTGTACTTTTGTCAGAAATTTTTGACTTAATTACAAAAAATCTATATGCGACATTGTTACATGCATATCCAATGAAAACACAGTCAACAGTCTTAGGTCCGAGATTGACTCTCTACAACGGTACTTGTACCTTTGCGAGACACCCTCACACTTTTAAGATTTTATAGGAAGGCAACTTCCCCTTCCACTCTTCATAAAAAGACTTGTTAGTCTTCTTATGTGGAATCATGATCAGTATTGTGTTTGTCGTAAGCGAGGCCTCCCCCACAAATTATGAGGTAATCTAGAATTGTTCAACATAAAGTTCATCATATCTTTCAGGGTTCTATTTTTCCTTTCAGTCACCCCATTATGTTGAGGCGTGTGAGGTATTGTAGTCTGATTCACTATGCCATGATGAGCATAAAATTCAGATAACGTCGTGGAGTCATATTCTCCATCTCTATCAGATCTAAGCACTTTTATTTTCTTTCCAAGTTGATTTTCAACTTCAGACTTGTATGTCTTAAACATATCAAAAGTCTCATCTTTAGGAAATAAATATACATAGCAGAATTTACTACAATCATCAATGAGTGTTACAAAGTATTTTCTGCCACCTCTACTAGGTGAAAATTTCATGTCGCATAAATCACTATTTATTAATCCTAATAATTCACTATATTTTTCTACTGATTTAAATGATTTTCTAGTGCATTTAGATTCAACAGTTTAGGTGCGAACTCGTAAAGATGTTGCCCTGGTTAATATGTTATCATCTAGAATTGAAGTAATGTTTTCTGAAGAAGAAAAATATAGGATATTTAGGTAATTTCAATGTAAAATGATTTAGTAATTACATGAATTTGAGGAAAATATGGATTGGTGGTTAAATGAATTTGAGGTTGTTGATTTTGCTGGAGTGAACTGAGATGAACTTGGTAGTGTCCATAGTTCAGATTCCAAAGATGAAGATGTAGATACCGTATTTTATCCGGTTTAATATATTAAATATACATACTTTGTATTTTGACTCATATAATAATCCAAGAATATATGTATAATTTGAAAACTAATCTAATACTAAAATAAGAAAAGTGGTCCAAGAATTAAAAAATAAAAATTAAAAAAAGACTAAAAATAAAAAAGACAAACCCTAATTTTACCTATAAATAACAGAAATGATAGAAATGTGAAGTTCATAATGAATAATTGCAATAAGATTAAGGCTGCTTAATTTAATGGTTGTCCTTGGACTGTTTATGCATCAACGAAAAGGGATGAGAGATGAGGATAATTATGGTAGGTCATACGGGAACTCGCATGCTAAATCTAGTTGGCTATCCAAAAACGTATGAGCATAAGCTTAGAAACCATCCTAAATGTATGTGAGTTCTATGCAGAACCATGTTAGACAAGATTACATGCTGCTTTTTCTTATGATGAACAATTGACTTATTTACATGATTATTGTCAGGAGTAGAGGAAGTACAATGAAGGAAGTATAACTATTTTGAAGAGTGAATATGGGATAGGAGGAAAAGAGGTTGTATATCTATTTAAATACATATAAGCAGGGTCCTTTATTGTCGTAGGCCTGAAATTAGATTTGATGGATGTCATATCAAATAGCTTTATCTAGATGAGTTGTTGATTGTTGCAGAAATAGATGGGGATATAACTCAACTTTCCCGTATTCTTATGCAGTTTTAGAAGTTGAGAATAGGTGGCTTGAGAGTAGTACGTGAGTTTGCTAATAGAGGATTTGGGTAGACTTATGATATGCAGAAAAAACTATGTGATGTACTTGATTACTTGTTGTCTAATACTAACTATAGGAGATGTGTGAGACTTATGTACAATAACTTTGAAAGGTTATTTAAAGGAAAATGGGCTTAAGAAATAGATTTTGGAAACTACAAGTCCAACCTTAGTGGTTCAGTTGCAAGTTGAAATGGATAAGTTGTAAGAAGAACATTTATATGCTTACTAATGGACCTCAATAAGGAATAGGTATGCCTATGTCATCAGATGCAGGACGTGTGGACAAAAATGTGTATTATGTAATACTTTAAATTTATTCTAATTTATTATTGTACGTGTAACCCTTTTTCTTCTTACACGGCCTAGGTGAAATAAGCATTGGTGCAGGATCAACACCCCCTGCCAACACAACCCCTCTATCTCCAACAGAACTCCTATTGTCGTGACACCCTCCTTCATTCCATACAACAAAACCAAAACACGAAATACTCAAAAACCTAAAAAATCAGAACAAAAATCAACTCAGACACTGACTAGAAATTGAAAAAAAAAAAATTGATGTTTGGATATTTTAAAACATGTATAGAATCACCTACCAGGATTAGGATCGGACCATAAGATTTTCATTTAATATGATTTGCCACAATAGCTCTGCGGAGGTTCCATTGCAAACTTATAGAGCTTCGGGTACGAGTTGAAGAAGTAAAAAAAATTGGAGCTTTGGGTAGGGTTTTGATCAGTTTGAGCGGTTCGGGTTTTGACGGGGTTTGAATGGTGAGATAATGATTTGATCGGGTTGAATTGTGAAGGTTTTTGTGTTGGGGGATGATTTGCAAAATCAAACTTCGAGGGAGGAAGAAGATGTGAAGCTGAAGTTGTTTTTGAAGAAAATGAAAAAAAATGGGTGTTGAGTGATGACGAGATGTGGTGTTCCCTTTTTATTCATGTTAAAAGTAAAAAAAAAGCGCGAGGTAAAATAGACACGGGACATAAGCGAGATTTGAGCAAAAATTGCTCGACATTTCATCGAGCTCCCTCAATACTAGCTCAATATTCTTCTCCATATGCATATCAGAGAAGCTCAAATCATTGTTTCTCTCTGAAAGTTGATTAGTCTCAATTCTTCAGAGCATCTGATCTTTCTCTCTTTCTCTCTATTCTTCTCCAGAATAAAGCACAGATCATATCCTCGCAACTTCTCCCTTTCAAACAATCTAGGGCTAGGCCTTCAATGAAGAAGAGAGAGAGCAGAGCTCATCGATTAGCTTCTCTCTCACTCTCTCGTTCAAAAATAGGGCAAACTAGGATTTTCATTAATTTTCAAGTTTGGTTCTCTGGTCTCTATCACATCTATTTTTAAGTCTTTACATGTCCTTCATTTTTGTTGATGAGATACTTAAATGGGATGGTTTGTTCAATCTTACTACCCAGACTTTGCGTCAAGAGATAATTGATGCTGGGTTATCTCTTTTGATAATAGCAGAGCTTGTCACAGTAAGATTTTCAATCGTTTTCTCACTCAAGTCTCTTGCCTTCATATGTTGTTTGAACTGATCTTCGTCTCTCACTAATGTTTTATAATTTACTGTTAGAACTGAACTTCTGTTGTAGTTGTAAGAGTTAAAAGAAACAAAAAGGTCATGAAGGGAGAAGTTGTGTGGCTGGTATGTTGATGGCCTTCTTTCTTGGTTTAGCCATATTTTTGTAACTGGTCTGAAGGGAGAATGGTGCTACCAAAGTTGTCAATGGGTGTTGTGCAACTGTATAGTTTTCTTAGCATCCAGTGTCGTCATGTTTACCAATTGCGTAGCTTAGCTGGCTACTATTCAACTTTTGTTGTTAGTCTTAGTTTTTCTTATTGTTGCTTGTGTAATTCCTAGCAGTAATAGTGTCTTATTTCTAGTCTATAGGTTTTTCTATTTTCTAGCGTTTACTCACCTGAGCTATTGTATCGAAGAATTCTTCTTTGTGTGTTTGTTTTTCTTTATAATACATTTACCTATAATAAAAAACTATTTTTTATTCCTAAAAGAAACATTTACAAAAAAATAATAAAGCAACCCAAATGTATAAGTGTTGGATTGAGAATTAGGATCCTTCACTCTTTACAAGAACTTTGAAAAGATAAAAAGATTGATGGTCTGTTGTGTAAATTACGTTGTTTACTACAAGATTTTCGATTTTGCACTGACTTGTATAAACGTATTTGATATTTCTAGATCTATTGCATGTATTCTAATACCTGCCCAAAGGTCTGAACATATTAATATTTTAACTAAGTCTTATACTTGACGAAGTTGAGTCGTATAATCTCTAATTCTCGTCTGAAAATTTCTATTAGATGTGTGTTCAACTTATTAGCTTGTTCCAAGAGGGAAGAAGAAAGTTCTTTCCTGGGAACTGTGACTGAACCTGCAAATTTCCTTTTCTGCTGAAGCGTGCCTTTCAGTTGCTTGATCTGTCATGCATAATAGACATTTAAATCAGTTGTTTTGAAGGTAAAAAATCTTAATAATTTTTTATTTTAATCACTAAAAAGAAGCTTGAGTAGGTGGTGGAAATTTTCTGTAATCTATATTTGTTTTGTGACTCTGCTCTTTATTGCTTTGATATGAACTAATTTATTTTCCTTTATGAAATAAAAGCTTGAGAAAGTGGTGAAAATTTTCAGCAAAGTCTCCATCTTGAAATAAAAATTCTCAAGTCAATGGAGACGATGAAGAAAAGTTACTTAGTCTTAAGCCTGGTAACATCAAATTAATTCATGACTGGAAAGATTTCATAAGGGAGAAAACAAGTGCGAGATTTATGGTAAGTACCATAAGTATTATTTAAAATTTCATCATGACTGTGTTTGATATTGAATATGTATTAATGTAGGCTATAAGTGATAAGTTCAAGAATATGAAAAAAAAACTCAGATCCCTCATACTTGTAGCCGTAAAGGATATGCGCGAATGACTCAAGAATGGGTAACATGTTTATAATTTTTCTGTTGAAGTTGTTGATTTCTACACACTTGAGCAAATGTAAATTGTTGGATTGGATTGGTTCAGGGGAAGTAGTTACAAAAAGACGATGGCAAATGATCCTACAGATCTTGTTCATCACATTCCCCTTGGACCTAATGTTGTCAGAGTATGGGTTGATGTGGCAAAGAAAGCTGAAGCTTTTTTATGGAGAACAAATTTTTATATGACTCACATTGAAGATGCTTTAGGATATACAGTTGCATGGCCCGCTAACAAAGTTCATTGTGGTCAGATTTAATCATTTTTTTATGATTTCTATGTGTACTATTTATATTTGTTAGTTTGGACGTTATTATTTTGGGTTAGATTTGTATCTGGAGATACTTTCATCATTTAGTACTACTGGTTTTGCTGCTGAATTTTCTGATAACTGCCTAAGCCATAGTTGTACTAGTGTTTAATTAAGGGAATGTCTGAACTAGAAGTGTCAGCTTATTTGCAGGACTGTTTATTAATAGTTAGAAGTAGTAAAATGAAAAGAAGGAATGGTTGTTTTATTGAATAAATGGTGGAGCCTAAAATAGTAGATAGGCATAGAGATGAATAATTTGGATACATTTTTATGATACTGTGCGCGTTTTTGGTCATGTGATCAAAGGTATAATGAAAATGGAAACTAAAATCCTCCTTAATTTCATTTTGACTAGAAAGTGCAATGAACTGTAACTTCTTCTTTGATGTATAGGATGATATCATTTTAATAAATCAGTCTCATAAGCTCATGAAGTCTTCAGCTATTTAGGGTCTAGCTTCTAGTATTAATTTCTCAAGCTTCTAAGGGGGAGGGGGTAAGAAAAAGAGAGTGAATGATTACGTTTTGGTATTATTAGTGTTTTAGCGATGTAATTCTACAGGATCATATAGTGTGCTAAAAAATATGCAGAGTTATTTTTTCTCAAAATATAAAATGGTGATATGAGCATGTTAAATTATCTTAAAGTTACTGTTTTATTCTTAAAATGCAGGACCTACAATCCCTTGAAGGTTTTCAACATGGCATCAAATTTTGAAGATTTAAGTAGTGAAACTTTGAAATTATTTATTAGTGTCTGTGTAACTTTTAGATGCTTTTTGTTTTTTGAAATGAACATTGTATTAGCAGACTAATTACTAATATTTTTAGATGATACTTATGGATGATACTTTTGAATAATATTTTATGAAAATGAAATGATGTTTGAATGCCTTTTAGTCTAGCAATGTATTAATTTCGAATGGTTAAATATGTACGTAAACATATGTATATATATTGATTGCAAAAAATAACATTTACAAAATGCGTTGAAAATCTCTTTCTAAGAGACATAATTTATAACAAAAAACTATATCAATGAAATTAAAAAATCTTTTGGTGTCTGATTTAGTAGGATACAAAAATACATATGAATGTTAATTCATAAGTATTAAAAAGACATGGTGAATACATTCAACAGGGGTCGGAAAATCTTATTAAACAACATTATATAAGAGTTGAAAAACCCTGTAACAAGTGAGAGACCACAAGGTTCTTCATAGGAGGCATTGCGCCTTAAGAAAAACACGGACTTTCAACATAAGGGGCTATCACAGGCACCGCGAGAACCCTATGGATTACTTTTCACAGGGTTTTCGTCCTCTAATAGAATGTCATATTTATTTAGTGTTTGATGAGATCAATTCATATGTTAACTCCATAAGCCACAATATAACTCCCACCATAAACCGTAATTTGTTTTTTAAAAGAACAGCGTTGAGGAAGAAACTTAATGGCATCATCAAGACATTTCCTACACTCCATGCTTGAAATGTCTCTCGTGCACTGAGTCAAACCTACTAAATTCTCCTTTTTCTCTTATCACTATACTCATCATCTCTTCACCATCACAGAGACCTCCTATGTATCTCATCTCCCACAACAACGTTTTTAAAAAGTTCTACAATCTCGCCACCTCGTCACCCCACCACAACTTCAAGCATATCTCCAATTTAAAATTCTTTACTTCAAAATTCAGACTCTGCAATTCAAAACTCAAATGTTTCCACCTCATCCATTTCAAGTTCTCTATCTCCATCACTCGCGCCTCATTTGTCTCCTCCTAAACTCTCTTTTACCAAATCTCATCCCATGGTTACATGTTTACAAGATGTCACACGTAAAGAAAAAATCATTTCCCTCACAACTTCTTTCAAACTCAGTAAAATCTTCATCTCAAATTGATTCATGTACCTTTGCTAAAGCTTTTCAATGTCTACAATGGTGTAAAGCTAGGCAAGATGAATTTCAAGCTTTAGTAAAAAATAATACTTGGGATTTGGTTCCTTTGCCTCATGTACAAATGTAATTGGCTCAAAATGGATATTTCGGCTGAAACATAGAGTCGATGGCACACTTGAATGCTATAAGACTCGTCTTGTTGCTCAAGGAGAACCAAAAACCTAGAGTTTATTCCGATGAGACTTGTAAAACCAACCACCATTAGCACAATGATATCCATTTCTCTTTCTCGCAACTGACAGTTCATTGCTTGATGTTAAAAATATTTTTCTCCATGGTCATTTACAAGAGGTTGTTTATGTTAGAATAATGATTATTTTATCATTTATTAAGGGTATATTACTCTTTTTCTTTGTCTACTTGTTAGACTATATATAGTCTTTTTTATTTAGGATTTATGTAGTTAACCTTTTTTTACATTCAAGATCAATGAAAACCTAAGCATTGTTTTCTCTTTTCTTTCTTTGATTTTCTTCAACGACATGGTATACAAGTCATAATCGTCCTCGTCATTGCACTTCTTGGCTTTGCGATATTTTAGTATTGGCATAAAAGAGACCGAATTGGAGTTTGATGGCCGACATGTTGTTTTGATCCTGTTACTGAGAAACTTTATGTATCTCGTCATGTTGTGTTTCTTGAGCATATACCTTTCTTTCCATTCCTTCTCATACTCATGAGTTAACCGAATATAGTCTCATTCATATTGATACATTTTTTACAGATTCTGATAGTTTTCCTTCTCAAGTCCCTAGCACTTCAGATATTTGTACTTTGCTCCCTCATGCACATGAAGCTCCCACCTCTCCTGCGGTCACTCAAGCATCTTCTCAAAATGTTGATCCTCATTTTCGTCATTCTAGGCACAATCGTAAGTCCACTCAATTACCAGATTTTTTTATTCTTGTTATTATCTTCTTTTACTTCTTTTTAGCTTCTATTCATCGTCCCTCTGAGCCTTCCTCCTATAAAGAAGTAGTATTAGATCTTTTATGGAAGCAACCTATGGCTGAGGAACTATCTGCTTTGCAAAAGATAAATACTTGAAATATGGTCCTACTTCCTCACGTTAACAATTCCATTGGTTGTCGTTGGGATTATATGATCAAAACTAAGTCTGATAGGTCTATTGAGAGGTACAAAGCTAGGTTGGTTCCAAAAGGGTATTCTCAATAGTATGGTATGGATTATGAGGAGACATTTGCTCCTGTTACAAAATTGACTACCATTCGTACGCTTATTGTAGTTGTTTCGGTTCAATAATGGCATAACTCTCATATGGATGTTAAAAATGCCTTCCTGAATGGTGATCTTCAAGAATAAGTTTATATGTCACCACCTTCTGGTGTTTCTCACATTCCTGGATATGTTTACAGACTCAAGAAAGCTTTATGTGGTCTCAAACATGCCCTAAAGCATGGTTTGAAAAGTTCTCTATTGTGATAACTTTTCTTGGATTTTGTTCTAGTAATCATGATTTACCTCTCTTTGTGAAGTGTACTGTTGCAAGTCGTATTCTTATTTCTTTATATGTTGATGACATGATTCTCACTGACGATGATATTGATGGTATTGCTTTTTTGAAAACAAAATTAGCTCGATAATTTGAAATGAAAAATTTGGGTTCTTTATGGTACTTCTTGGATATCGAGGTTGTCTCCTCGCTAAATCTTCTCTCTTAGTCGAAATACATTGCTGACATTATTGAGTGTGCGAGACTTACTGATAATAAGACTGTTGACACTCCAATTGAGCGTAATGTACAATATTCTTCTTCTGACAGTACTTCCTTGCCGGATCCTACATCATTTCATACTATTGTTGGTAGCTTTGTCTATGTCACTATCATTTGTTCAGATATTGTATATGTTGTCCATGTTGTTAGTCATTTTGTAGCTTCTCCTACTATAGAACATTGGGTTTCCGTTGTTCGTATTTGGTGGTATCTTCGAGGTACTATGTTTCAGAGTCTTTTGTTTTCCTCGACTTCTTCTTTGGAGCTTCGGGCATTCTCAAATGCTGATTGGGCTGGTGATCCATCTGATCGAAAGTCCATTACTAGTTTTTATATTTTTTTAGGTGATTCTCTTATTTCATGGAAGAGCAAGAAATAATTTGTTATTTCTACAGCTTCTACCGAAGTTGAGTATCGTGCTTTGGCATCTACTTCTACCGAGGTAGTTTGGTTGCGTAAGTTGCTTACAGATATGAGTGTCTCACTTCCTCATCCCACTCATATGTATTGTGACAATAAGAGTTCTATTCAGATTACTCACAACTCTGTGTTTCATGATAGGACCAAACATATTGTGATTGACTGTCATCTCACCCGTCATCATCTTCAACATGGAACCATTACTTCACCCTCCATTTATTCCTCCATGCAGATTGCCGACTTGTGTACCAAGTAACATTCTATTTCACGTTTTTATTTTTTGGCTGGTAAACTCTCGATGCTTTTAACAGCCACATCGTGAGTTTGAGGAGGGATGTTAGAATAATGATTATTTTATCATTTATTAAGGGTAGATTAGTCTTTTTCTTTATCTACTTTTTAGACTATATATAGTCTTTTTTATTGCTGCCACTTATGGTTGGTCTTTGAGATAGTTAGATGTCAAGAATGTCTTCTTGTATGGACACATGAATGAGGAAGTATATATGAGCCATCCTCCTTGCTTCACTGATCCAAATTTTCCTAATTATGTTTGTAAGCTCAACAAGTCTTTATATGGTCTAAAACAGGCTCCTAAGGCATGGTTTAAGAAATTAACAAGTCATATTATTTCTTTAGGATATGTTGGGTCTCTTGCAGATAGTTATTTGTTTGTTCATACTACATCACACTCTCTCACTTGTGTTATTCTTTATGTCGACGACATTGTAATTAGCGAGACTAATAATAAGTATATTGATTATCTTGGTATACCCTACAAAATGAGTTTGAGTATTTTTTTAGGCCATGAAATTAGTAGGACTGCTTCTAGAATCTCTGTAAATCAACAGAAAAATGCACAAGATTTCTTGCAAAGGCTAGAATGCTTGAATCAAAACCATTTCAGTCACCTTGTAGCACTAAGTCTCCTTTTTACAATCATGTTGGGTCACCCTTATCTGATATTCCTCTATATAGGAGTATTGTTGGCAGCTTTCAATACCTCACCTTCACTCGTCCATATATATATTTTTATGTTAATAGGGTGTGCCAATTCATACATTCTCCCACCACAATTCACTTTGCTGCTGTCAAGAGGATCCTTAGGTATATTATAGGAACTATTTACCATGGTCTCCTATTTAAACCTAGCTCTCTTCACTTGCAGCCTTTTACATATACTAACTGGGCTGGAGACCCCTCTAATACGCGCTCTACTATAGGCTTCACTATTTTTATTAGTTCTAATGCAATTTCTTGGTGTGCTAAGAAGTAGTCCACGATTGCGCGCTCCTCTACTGAAGCAAAGTACAAGTCTTTGGCCAATACAGCAACTGAGTTGAACTGGTTGAGACAAATTCTTTAAGACTTGCACATCTTTCAGAAACATGCTCTTGTCTTGTACTGTGATAATACTTTAGCTATTTCTTTAGCGTCCAACCATGTTCTTCATGCAAGAACAATGCATGTAGAGATAGATTTTTACTTTGTTAAAGAAAGGGTTATGAAGAAACTCTTACAAGTTAAACATGTTCCCTATCAGATTCAATTAGCATACCTCTTCACTAAACCTTTATGTACTCCTATATTTTATTTCCTTAAAGGCAACATTATCCTTAAGCCGATGATAAGTTTGAGGGGAGATGTTAAGTAACAGAGGTTGTTTAGTTAGTTATTCTGTTTGAGGGTAGTTTAGTCTTTTGCTCATTAAAGTCGTTGTAATCCTTATATATTTTCTCTGTTTTTTGGTCTTTATGGTTAATGTGAAAGTGTATTTCCTTTATTATTTCTCTTTTCTTGCTGCACAACTCTTCTCTTCTTCCTTCCCTCTTCTTGATCGTTGTAGATCAAGACTCTCACTTCTACACTTTAGATTCCTCTTCAAAAACTAGCTCCATTATTCTTTGTTTCATTGTACAAAAATCATTACTTGATTTATTCTTCTTTTATATTTGTAAAAAAATTCACAAAGTGATATAAAAGTGGGAGTACACGAGTGAGTGAGGTACTCTACTCACTCCTCCAATTTAGAAAATTAAATTTTCTACAACAAGATTTATCTAGCTTAGAAATTGAAATAAACATAAATGGTGTATAGCCATATAGCTCAATGGTCATAGCTAAGACTTTACAGTCTCGTTTGGCAATCAAGATAGTACTCGATAGTACTGTAATAAATCTATCAGATTGGATAATATTCTAGTGTATTAGATTAAATAGTGGAGTCCATCATTTGGTGTTGTAACAATTAAAAAATGGTACCACTTGTACATTATTTGGTACATGATTAATTTATTTTAAAATTATATTGAATTGTAAAATTGTCCTTCATCATTAATTTATTTTTGAAGTTATATGTTATTTTAATTTTCGATCATAAAAGATATTTCATATTTCCAAGTAGACATTACTTTCCACAATGTTAATGGATGGGTTTAATTATTAAATAAATATGTTGGATATTAAATAAATATGTGAAAAATGAGCTTATCAAAAGAAAATTCAAACCTTAAAAATCTTAACATGACATCAATACACTGATATTCAAAAAGTAAAATATTCTTTCAGTTTTATTAACATACATAGTCTCACCGAGTCCTAGTAATCATGGTTGTATTAGTTAATATGGTGATGTGAGTACTATTTAGTCTGGCCGTATTAGTTAATCTAAATAGACTGTCAAGTCAAATAAGACGCGTGTCTCCAGGTTAAGGGTTCAATCCCCAATAATTAATGTAATCTCACTCCCCTTGACAAAAAGAATTAATTAAAGTAACTCGTTTGATAACACAACTTTTAGTTTATAATCATTTTTCAAATTATTTTTCTGAGCGGTTTTGTGTTAAATGATTGTGGGAGAAAAAAAACGCTGTTTACAATTGAAATAGTTTAAAACTAACAGACTATATGTCAAAGACACAGAAACAGCTGAAATAGTTTAAAACTAACAGACTATATGTCAAAGACACAGAGGACTTAATTGTAGTTTAATTAAGAAAGGACTAAAATAGTCAATAAAATTGTTTAAGGGTGTGAAAGCAAATAGTCAATAGAATAAGGTATTTTTGCATTTTAGAAAACAAAATTAAGGATTATTTATTAAATCTAAATTATGTGTAAGAAAAACATAATCTAATACACCATAAAGTTATGGGTTCGAGTCCTAACCTTCATCATAATTCACATAAAATTCTAACTTTTGACACATAAAAAAACATAATATAATAATATATTGTCTATTATCTAATGAAAATTGTCACCAACCACTACCAGAAAAACTGTCATTCGTGATGGTTAAACGGTGACGGTTAGATATACGTCGTAATAGGTTGAGCAGAGAAATATATGACAACGGTTTTGTAAACCGTCAGGATAGAAACAACAATGGAGACGGTTCTCCTCTAACCGTCATTATAGGTTTACCAATAGCAATGGTTTGCTCGAACCATCAAAACAGCAATGGAGACTAGGTCACTTGCGACGGTTCACTTGAACCGTCACCATAGAACCCATTAAACGATGCCGTTTAATCTTTCCCGATTCTCCTTAATTTTTCGGTTATGTTGCACGCGGGTCTCCCCCTCTTCGATCTCTCTCTCACGCACCCTTCTTCCAGCATTCTTTCTCTCTCACACAGGTATTCCACTTCGAGTTGTCTCCCTCTCTCTCAATCGGGTTTTCCTCTTCGAGGAGTCTCTCTCGCAGCCCATGGGTCTCTCTTACGCAGATCTGATCTCCTCTCACGAATAGTCTCCTCTCACGAGGAGTCACTTCTCACGATAGATCTAAGCCCCTCTCACCTAGGGTTTCTCTCGCACAAATCCGATCCCCTCT
>QANY01003053.1:2474372-2525124 GCA_003255025.1 Datisca glomerata | reverse complement strand
GGAGTAAGCAAATTTCCAGTATGGGCAGATTTGATAAAGAATCGACATGTATGACATTAGTTCTCTGCTTGTTGGCTCTTCACACTTTAAGGCTCTGTAAATTGAACTACATGATCTTTCCAACCTAGCTCTGAGCCCTTCCAACATATAAGCACCCAACCTTTAGATTGGCTCCCCACAAACAGACACCATCTGCTCAAGCACACCCATGGATGTCCTTCTCATTACGGAATAATATCTTATCAATAATACAACAGAAGAGAAAATTCTCATCATTGACTCTGCTGATGGAAAATGGATGGCTAATGCATGAAAAATTAAAAAGAGATATCTATCTACTCAACAATTTCTCCCTCAAGATGAACAGTATCGATATATCCATGAGGCTATCATAATAGAAACAACAACCAATGAGATTAAGCATACAGTTCATGACCCAAGCCGAAACACTAGCCCCATTACATTCAGTAAAGCTATCATCCATAACATCATGCCCATTAATCAATGGGGCATCCATCTGCACACAACCCACAGTTTAGAAATCAGTAATAAGGAGGTAAGATATAGCTATTGGGATTATATTGATTCATTTACTTATATGTTCTATTATCAGAATTATATCCAAAACCATACATGGTTTATCAGAATTTGTCTAGAAGTTTGTAACCAAGAGTTACCCTATTGATTTCTTATCTGGTGGGATAAATTTGGTCTTACAATCGACGCTTTACAAGAACAAGTTCAAACAGAATTTAAAGAGTGGCAAGCCGCCTACTCCCTCCTAACAGGCAATAAATACATTTCAATATACAAATCAGTAACTCATTTAATTGTTTGATTCAACATCCCATAGATTTGGAAATGGGATTTAAGATGCGATTACCAGAATAAAATCTCAAGGCTCAAAAGAGTATTTTTAACTAAATGGTGGGATAAAGGAATGAACCCTCATTTACCAGAATTAATTAAGGTCATCAAAACCTACACTCAAGCCTGTTTTGATGCCATCCCAAAAGCTCGCCCTGCTCCAACCGGTAATTCTTTCATAATTGCTCAATTTGAGCTAAAACAGAAATTTCCTAATTTACCCGAAAAAGAATTAGTTGTTAAAACTATGGATCACATCAAGGAACAATTTCTTCATGTTTTTGGTCCTGAAGACATATCCATGAAATCCGTAAGTAGTCAAACATGATCTGACCATGATGACAATACATTCTGTATTCTGGCTGGAGAAAGCCAAGAACCCGAATCGTTTGACCCTACTATTTCATATTTTTTGGATTCGTAACCACCTTTATCATTGAAAAGTTGGAACAAGACCAGCTTGAAAAAGACAAGAAAAGAAAATCAAAGGCCTAATCTTGTAAAATGAAAAATGAAACAATATCACCTTATGTTTTATTGATGGGTGTGTGAATAAATTAACCTGGCCAGGAAGTCGACTAAATGTATCATTGAATAAGACATGAGGAATTGTACGACACAATTCACTATTATGTCTTTCTTATTTACAGTTAATAGATGAGTTAAAGAAATAATAACAAGAGGGGTAAAATGGTGATTTTATATCCCGCTCTTATTATTGATATCCACGAAGGATAATATATTAAAACTATTATGTGAACTGTAAAATAAAAGTATTTATTTGCACCAACAGAAAATGTAGTACATATGAATCGAGAGTTGATTCGGCACCGAACTTATAGTGGAGTCATACGATTTTAGGATTAAATAGGTCAAGAATTTATAGAGATAAATTCATCGGGTATTTGAATCCTATAGCTTTATTCATGTGGGTAAATTCGGTCTCAGGAGTAGCTCATGAGAATAGAAATAGAAGAAACAACATTAGTTGGACCAAAATGTGTTTTGAGCCAAGGTGTATTTCATGAACCATATGTGTTTTGAGCTAATGTGTGTTTCCTGAACCATATGTGATTGGTCTTGTCACTTAATTAGTGAAGTGCAATTAATTAATGTTCAAATTAATTAATTTATTATTTTTTAATTATTAGAAATTAGTAAATAAAAGAAATTGTTTAACTAATTGATGGAGATCAATTTAAAATTTATCAATTTTAAATTGATAAATTTGGACACAATATTGACTTTAATGGGAGATGTAATTTTCGACAATAATATATTATGGAGTTGAATTTCAGAAATTACATATATACGGGGGTATATGTGAAAATTCCAAAATGGTTTCTCTCTCCACCTCCGACTGTTGCCGACGAAATCACCAGAGAAAGAGAAAATTTTTATTTTTCTTCCTTACTTGTTTTGAGAGCCCACACTCAGTTTCTAGTGACGTCCTTGCGAGATATACTTATGAATCTAACGAGTGATTATTGGTTTGAAGACTAATTGAAGTTCTTGGATTTGAAGATCGAAGAACGCGAAACATTTAGTAGGATTCCACCAAATTAGATTTTCTTCGATACAAGAAAGGTATAAATCATTTTTACCTATTTTGAATACATTTAACTTTGTATGCATAATAGGATGTATGATTTTAATTTTAATATGATTAAATTGGTTGATGTAAAATTTTTTTATATCCCGTCTATGAAGAATTTGTGGTTCAATGATTTTCCTCAAATTGTTAAAACCCGATCCAACAATTGGTATCAGAGCCTTGATTTCTTAATTATACATATTTTGTGATTAAACGTATGTATCGTGAGATATTGTGATATTGAAATATTTTTGTATAGTAGATTTAAAATAGTTTCGAATGTATGAATGGATCCCGATCTATTGGCATTAAGCGTTTTGTTTTTCAATTTTAGAATTGATGTACGCCAAAATTTAGGCATATGATTTTATGTAATTTATTTTCATGAAAAAGTTGTATTTTTTCTTAAATTCCATGTAATCCGTCTCCGCCTCGAAAAGTCACCGTCGAAACTGCCATCGCCGTCACCATCACCGCCGATGTTGTCACCGATCACTGCCACCGCTACCGCCGCCCTTGCTGTCCACTGTCGTGCCCTGCATGGTGACTAGGGTTTGTTAAACCCTAAGCGATAACAATTAGGATATAGGAAACTCTGTGATGTTTCGTAAAAACCCTAATATCATCTTTTATCTTTTAAATTTTAAAATTTGGTTTTTACACGGATAAAAGACAATTGATATTTAAAAGATAATTATCTAATTTTACTTCTTATCATTTGAATCTTGAATTTAAAAGATAATCATCTATTTTATCTTTTTATCTTTTGGATTTTGAATTCAAAAGAATAATTATCCATTTTATCTATTTTATCTTTTGAATTTTGAATTTAAAAGATAATTATCCATTCATATTTTTATTTTTTAAATTTTAAAAAGATTTTAAAGGGATTATTTAATTAGGAATATAGTTTTCCTTAATGAAAGGATTTTGATCAAAATTTTAGATTTTGAAAATGAGACTGCACTATTGTAAAGAGTTACAAAATTTGTTGAACTTCCTAAAGGACAAGGAACAATTACAGACGCCATGAATACTACTATTTAAATTAATTATAATTTATTTATTATTCTTTTATGGGTTGTAATTAAAAATGAGCCTATATGAAGGTTAATTTTGAATGGTTGATTTATTATTAATCTCGCATCTTCATATAACATACCATATAAAAATAGAGATATGCCAATATCAAAATGCCATGTAGCATGTATATGCATTATTATAGTTTAATTTATAATGGGTTATAATTTCAATACAAATGTGAATTTTATAAAAGTTATAAATTTAAAATTTGGATTTAAATTTTATAAAAGTTTATAATTTTTAAAACTTATTTTTTCCAAATTAATAAAGAGTTATAATTTTTAAAAAAACAACAAAAATCCAATTTTCCAAAAACTAAGAGGGAGAGTCGTTTACGTTGAAACATTCCTGAGGTCCCCAACGTAAACTTGATCGTGGCACAAGGAATGGTTTAGAGCCGCCCTAACGGTCCTCTCTTCAGTGGGAGAAACTTGGGAATCCTGTTGCTTTGTGTCATCAAGTTGCTTACAAAGCTAAAGCTTGTAAAGGAAGTGGTGAGGCAGGACCGTCCCTAGACGAACTGCTAGTTCACGGCAACCTTTAAAACTGATGTGTTGGTGAAACACTTAGACCGAAGCACATTGAAATCCCTCATAGTGGCTAGTCGATGGGGCTAAGGTGACGAAAACCATTAGAGATTTTTTAAGCTAGATGTAGAAACATCTTGAGAAGCGTTAACCAAACAAGAGTAGTCTCGATGCGATAGGATAGTAGCTTGGAAGTTGTCCTTAGATGAGATAAGCCATTGTTGTTGATCGTAACATGATGGAAGAAATATTTTTATTAGATTTTTAAATATTTAAGTATTTGCATCATGCATCATACTTTCCTAAATAATTGAGTATTTATTTACACCGTTTTATTTATTATTTTCAGTAATCATGTCGTTATCCCCACTCTCAACTATCTTAAACGTGAACAAACTTACATGTGAAATTGCGTGGATTGGAAACGTAATCTTGATATCATGGTGACAGTAGAAAAGCACAAGTTCGTGCTCACCACCCCTTGTCCTCTTGAACCTATTGTTGAATTGACTCAAGAGGAAAAAGTGCTTATGCTTTCTGGCTGCATTCTGATGAGATCGCCAAATGTTACATCTTGGCTTCTACTAGCAATGTGTTACAACAACAATATCAGAACATGGAAACTATGAAAAACGTGGCGCACGTGTGGCGGAGGCATGATGGTTTTGAAAATATATTGAAAACGAATCATATATTTTTTCGATAAAATGAAAAGAAGTGCGACGCAACGATTTTCAAAATAAAACTTTTATTGAAAACTTTTATCAATAAGGATCCAATATATATTTATATATTAAATCAAAGACATACAAAGATAGAAATCATATATCTCTTGTAGTCTATATCAAGCGTCCTCATAAACCAACCATCCTGCGTTCCACGAACAACGGACTTTGAGATTCACACCAAGATCTTCCAAGTCAATCCTCAAATACACTAGGACATGTGTGGGCACGTAGAATAATTCAAAGATGCTTTTTCTGTCTCTAGATATACTCAACACATGAGATCTAGAGATTTACATATAATGATTAATTTAGTGAGACAATCCTCTAAGAGAATATGATGATTATTCTTTTAAAATTTTTGATTAACTTTTTAATCACACAGAAAATTCACCCTGATAGCAATTTATTCTCAACTCTCTGTCAACACTGAGGTCAATAGAATAGTATTTATATATTTTCTTGATATTGCCATATCAGATTTTGAGTGATAAACTGAAAATATATTTAATTTCAAATTACCATTGCAGTGGGACCCACTGTAATTTGTGCACAACTGCAGTGTCACACGACACTACAGTTGTCGTGAGCTATCATAGTGCCTCACGGCATTGTGTGCCACGACACTACAGTAGTTCATGTCAATATATGATTCTCAATTAGTGATTGATACATGACAATTACTTTTATCAATAAGGATCCAATATATATTTATATATTAAATCAAAGACATACAAAGATAGAAATCATATACCTCTTGTAGTCTATATCAAGCGTCCTCATAAACCAACGATCCTGTGTTCCACGAACAATGGACTTTGAGATTCACATCAAGATCTTCCAAGTCAATCCTCAAACACACTAGGACATGTGTGGGCATGTAGAATAATTCAAAGATGTTTTTTTTGTCTCTAGATGCACTCAACATGTGAGATCTAGAGATTTACTGATAATGATTAATTTAGTGAGACAATCTTCTAAGAGAATATGATGATTATTCTTTTAAAATTTTTGATTAACTTTTTAATCACATAGAAAATTCACCCTGATAGCAATTTGTTCTCAACTCTCTATCAACACTGAGGTCAATAGAATAACATTTATATATTTTCTTGATATTGGCACATCACATTTTGAGTGATAAACTGAAAATCATATTTAATTTCAAATTACCATTGCAATGGGACCCACTGTAATTTGTGCACAACTGCAGTGTCACACGACACTACAGTTGTCGTGAGCTATCATAGTGCCTCACGGCATTGTGTTCCACGATACTACAGTAGTTCATGTCAATATCTGATTCTCAATCAGTGATTGATACATGACAATTACTGTGAATTAAATATTTATTTTAATCAGATAAATTTTTAGATATCAATTAATAAAAAAAATATATCTGATTATCCCTATAACCTAGCTTATATGTTAGTTTACAAATAACAGGTTTAGTTTATTCAAATTATTATCTACTACTAATTTATAGTTATCTAATTTCATAATTTAAATATTCTTTCTCACTTATCGATAATTAAAAAATTAATCGATATAATTATATATATATATATATATATATGTGTGTGTGTGTGTGTGTGTGTGTGTGTGTGTGTAATTTCTAAAATTTATATATAAATAATTTAATTAATTAATTTTTAATTAATTAATCACACATAATTATCTCATAAGTACATATTTGCCTCTGAATAAATTTTTTTTGCAAGTTAGTCATTTTCTCATATTCTAAAATATTCACACCCTAGATTGCATAGTACAAAGGTGACTTGGAGACCCTAGACCTATAATCCTAAGCTCTAATAAACCAGATTATTTATAACACTATTTAATTAAATAATCTTATTTATTAATTCTAATATTACTCCACTATAAATATGAAATTACACTTTTATAGATTATATAATGTATTTATAGAGTATTCTCTTGCATTCCACTGATATAATCACTTCACGTAGTTTAGTCCTCCAATTATTGATTCGTAAATTAGAGCTGGTCAAAATTACTATTTTACTCTTCTAATTATCTCTTGATCTTTAAGTACCATTAATTCACTAGTGAATGGGTAATTTATAATGATATTATAAATATGAGCTCAATAATCATTCAGTTTCAGAATTAATATTAAAGGAACCAACATACGATTCGTTAGGAAAATTTGGATTCTAAATCTTGTAAGATCATGTTCACAGCCATCCATATCACTGAATCTCCAAAACAAAGTCATTATCCTATTTTATAAACAAACCTTAACGAGTGAATCAAAAGATCAAGTAGACATGTATATCTATTAATGACTACTCAGAATTTAGACTGATATACATATGATTGTCGAATTGATGTGTATTAAATTTTTATGATAAGTGACAAGTTGATAAATATATTAATTCACATAAGTCATATTATATAAAATCTTATTATATAAAATATCTTCACTAAGATGTCTATCCACATCAATGATCCGGATTTAGATCACATGCATTCATAATACTTAGTAAACCATACTAGCAATCATTCTTTAAAGATTTCATACTTTAATATGTTGCTGACATTTGTATTCATTATCTATGGTCTTAATCCTCCCATACTAGTATAATATTATAGTCTCATTAATGAATATGAATTTTTCACTTATTTATATAAATTATTCAACAATAATTCAAAAGAACAATGATAAGAAAGATGTAATTTTATTAAATTTCATATTAAAATGTCAATACACATGCTTTGAGGGCATAACCCCTAACATCGATTTCATTTCCTGATTCATGGCATCTTGCTTTTCTCCTTTTTAGGATCATCCATAGATTCTGCATAAGATAAGGGATCGTCCTTATCAGTGTCAGAAACTAGGAAATATGCCTCTTATTCATAACGAATAGGTTGTTTTACAACCCTCCCACTACGACGTTGCACCAGGATTTTTTTTAACTAGAAATGTGGTTCCTGGAGAACTACTTTTCTTCGAAATTTATAGTTTTCCATATAGTCGTGTTCAAGGAAGGTGGAATTTATCGATACAAATACTTTTTGATTCTTGTGACTATAAAAGTACCACCTTTAGTCTCTGGAGCATATCCAACGAATATGCATACTTCAGACCCTGAGTCTAACTTTTTGGTCTTGGATCTAAGAATGTGAGTTGGACACCCCCATATACGAAAATGATGCAAACTGGGTTTGGAGCCATTCCATAACTCTAAAGGTGTCTTGCTTATAGACTTAGAAACACTACATTCAAAATGTATGTTGCCGTGTGTAATGCATATCCCAAAACTGTAAGTGGTCGTGATGAGTAGCTTAACATCGACCTAACCAAATCTAATAAAGTTTGAGGTTCTCCTTTCTGAAGCACCATTTTGCTGTGGCGTTTCAGGTGCTGTGAGTTGGGATAGGATTTCTTACTCCAGCAAGTAATCCTTGAATTCTAAATCCAAGTATCCACCACCTCGATTTGGTGAATGTTTTTCATTGATATACCTAATTACTTTTCATTTTTAGCTTTGAAGACTTTAAACTTTTCAAAAGTTCAATACTTTCGATGCATTAGGTATGTATAACCATATCTTGAGTAATCATCAATAAAAGTGACAAAATACTAATACCCACATCTAACTTGTACATTGATTGTTCCACAGACATCACTATGCACTAGCTTAAATGGTTCCTTGCATGACAAATATTGAATCCGTTCGATATTGCATGACATGTTAAGTTGATTTAAGCATATACAGTCTGTTTGATACTTTTGCATGACAAATATTGAATCCATTCTTAAAAATAATAAACTCGTTATTAATTAAGAAACTTTAAATAGTTGTTCATGCAAAAGAGAAAGAGAATTCAAATTTCTCAAAAATCTAAGTATATAATAAACATCGTTCAAAACTAAATAATTATTTCCAAAATTAAGGCAGATTGTCCCCAATGCTTTCACTGACATGGGCGCACCACTGCCAACTCTCATAATGACCTCGCCATCAGCCAGCTCCCTTGACGAATGAAGCATCTGCAAAGAAGAACATACATGGTTAGTGACTTCTGAATCCAATATCTAGGATGATAAATCATATTCCACCAAACAAGCTTCAAGTACAAGTAAATCATATTTACCTTTCTTTTTCAGCTTGGAGAGATACTTGTTACAGTTTTTCTTCCAATGACCTTTAACCCACAATGGAAAACATTCCCTTGGGCTTGTCGTTCTTATTCTTCTTGGCTTTCGACGATGTCTTAGCTTTCTTCCCTTTCTTATTCCTTTTTTTGGTTAAATGGAAACTATATTAACCAAAGGGAAAAAACAAAGATACAAGGGGCATACCCCAAGAGTACTTGCTAAGAGAGTTCGAAGACTTTCTTAAAGAAGAGGGTATTCTTTCTCAACTTATAGCACCTGGTACTCTAGAACATAATGGTCTGTTAGAGAGAATGAATTGAACTCTAATGGATATGATTAGATCCATGGTGAACCCCTCCAGATTCGTTATGTGGATATGCCTTGGATATAGTAGCATATATTTTGAACCAAGTTCGATCGAAGATGATGTCTGACATGCCATATAAAAGATGGAATGGATTATCGTCCGTTAACCACTTTAGAATGAGGGTTCCCAGCACATGTTCTGAAACAGAAGACATGCAAGTTGGCCAGTCGATCAGAATTATGCATGCTTGTAGGATATCCCAAAAGAACGAAGGGGTATGTCTTTTGTAGTCTGACTGACAAGAAAACATTCGTAAGCACGAATACACTTTTTCTTGAAGAATACTATATAAGAAGTGTGAAGCCGAGAAGCACTCTTATGCTAGAGGAATTATTGAGTGGGAGGACACCGACTCCCCAATCAGGAACTGTTTTTTATTTAATAATGGAAGAACCACAACTGGGGCGATAGCCTATGGAGCCTCGACGTAGTGGGAGGGTTGTGATATAGCCTGATAGGTACATGTCTTATGGAGATGCCTTAACAGTAATCTCATATAATGATCATGATGAAGCTGTCTCCTACTCATAGGCCATGGTTGGTCCTGAAGCAAACTTACGGCAAGAAGCCATGAATGTTGAGATATATTTGATATACCCGAACGAAGTCTGGAAACTTGTAGATCCTCCTGAAGGGGTAAAACCTGTAGGGTGTAAATGGATCTATAAGAAAAATAGATGTCTAGATGGAAATGTCGAGACATTCAAAGCTAGACTAGTAGTCAAGGGCTACATTCAAAAGGAAGGTATAGACTATGAGGATACCTTCGTGCCGGTAGCCATGCTTAAATCCATCTGAATCCTATTGTGCTTTGCTGCTGCTCTCGATTATAAAATCTGGGTGATGGACGTCAAGACTGCCTTTTTCTGAATGGCAATCTTGAAGCGCACATTTATATGGCTTAACCAGACGGGTTCATGGAGAAAGGTCAAGAGGGAAATGTTTACGAACTGCTGAAGTCCATTTATGGACTTAGGCAAGCCTCACGATCGTTGAATATTATATTTGACAAAACTATTATAAACTTTAGTTTTGAACAATTAGTGGACGAACCATGTGTGTATAAACTGATACACGAAGGGAAAGTATTTTTTTCTAGTCTTGTACGTAGATGGATATTCTACTCATTGAGAATATTGTAGAAAAATTATTTGATGTCAAGATTTGGCTTGTGATATGAAGGATCTTGGAAAAGATGCCTTTATCCTAGATATTCAAATCTTTCAAGATTGAAAGAATAAACAATTGGCACTGTCTCAAGTATCTTAAATTAATAAGATGATGGATCGCTTCAGTATACAAAACTCCAAGAAGGGATACATTCCTTTCAGGCATGGAGTCAGTCTTTCCAAAGAGGAGTCTCCCAAAACTACTCAAGAAGAGGAAGACATGATAAAGATTCCCTATGCCTCAATCGTAGAAAGTCTCATGTATATGATGCTTTGCACTAGGCCAAACATTTGTTATGTCGTGGGTGTGGTGAGTCATTTTTAATCTTTTCTTGAAATCGAACATTGGAATGTCGTCGAGCATATCCTTAAGTATCTTAGGAGAACAAAGAACTACATGCTTGTGTATTCAGGTACTGACTTAAATATGATGAGGTATACTGATTCTAATTTCCAAGTAGATAAGGATTCTAAGAGGTCCACTTCAGGATCAATATTCATCCTAGATGGTGGGGAAGTTATATGGAGAAGTATCAAGCAATTTTGCATTACTGATTCTACCATAGAAGCTGAATATATGGCAGCTTGTGAAGCTGCTAAGGAGGCTGTATGACTTAGAAAGTTCTTGAAGACTCTGGAAGTTGTTCCAGAAGCTGTCAAGCCTATGACACTTTATTGTGATAATAATGGGATTGTAGCAAACTCAAAGGAACCAATGAGCCACAAAAGATCCAAGCACATAGGCTTAAGTATCACCTGATAAGAGAGATTGTTCAGCGTGGAGATATTGGAGTTACACACATATCGACAGTTAACAATGTGACAGATCCATTCATGAAGAAT
This sequence comes from Datisca glomerata, assembly GCA_003255025.1. NCBI lineage: Eukaryota > Viridiplantae > Streptophyta > Magnoliopsida > Cucurbitales > Datiscaceae > Datisca > Datisca glomerata. Next base: position 2,513,820 of record QANY01003053.1, on the reverse strand, counting down.
TGAAGTAGTAAATAATGGTCATCTTGAGGGCATAACGATACGAGATTGTACACACCTACTTTAGTCCAAGTGGGAGATTGTTGCTTCTCAGACATTTTATATTACTGAATTTAATGAATGAATGGAAGTTTTTCTATTAATTTTTAAAGTGTGTTTATAATTTACTCAGTCCTGAAACTATTGTCAACGTAAAAAGATTAAAGACTGAGGAGTGTTTCAAATAAATTCTTTTGAAATAGTTTAGAACATTATTCGCAGCCTTAGGATCGACTGAGAAATCAAGTCCGATTATGACTGTTAGGTTGATCAAAAGGATGCCGGTCTCGGGGCATGAGAGTGGAGACTCTAACGGTTGACCTATACATGTTATGGAACATGTTGAATATACTAGTAACAAATTAGTTTAGAGTAAAACTGTTTATCTAGCTCTAAATCTAATTGTTACACCTTAAAGGTATTTTCATAATTACCTTCATCCTGAGGTGAATATGAAACTTGACCTAGTTAGTAATGATATTTGATATGTCAAATGAGTGAGTTCGAATTATTGGACAATACCTTAACTGTTGGGATCATGATTCAATTATGTTGAAGTTGCGTGATTCAGATATATGGAAATTCATGATTAGATTACAAAATGCAACAATATCACCTTATACTTTATTGATGGGTGTGTGACTAAATTAACCTGGCCAGGTAATCGATGAAATGTATCATTGAATAAGACATAGAGAATCGTACGACACAATTCACTATTATGTATTTCTTATTCACAGTCAATAAAAGAGTTAAAAAATAATAACAAGAAGGGTAAACTGGTGATTGTACATCCTGCTCTTGTTATTGATATTCACGAAGGGTAATATGTTAAAATATTATGTGGACCGTGAAATAAAAGTGTTTATTTACACCAACAGGAAATGTAGCGCGCATAATCAAGAGTTGAATCGACATCGAACCTATAGTGGAGTCGTACGCTGTCAGGATTAAATAAATCAAGAATTTATAGAGATAAATCCACCGATTATTTGAATCATATTTCTTTATTCATGTGGGTCTTTCAAGAGTAGCTCATGAGGACAATAATAGAAGAAACAACATCAGTTGGACCAAAATGTTTTTGAGCCAAAGTGTATTTTCTGAACTCATATGTGATAGGTTTGTCATTTAACTAGTGAAGTGCAATTAATTGATGTTCAAATTAATTAATTTATTATTTTTTAATTAATAAATAATAGAAATTAATTAATTAATTTATGGAGATCGATTTAAATTTATCAATTTTGGATTGATAAATTTGGACACAATATTGACTTTAATGGGAGATGCAATTCTCGGCAATTATAGATTATGAGAGTGAATTTAGGAAATTATATATAGATGGGGGTATAGTGAAAATTCTAAAAATTTTATATAAGGGATGGTATTAGGGCTGCCTCCCTAAGTGTGTTGACACAACTCTAATCACACAGAGCAGAAAAATATTCTTTTTCCCCTTCTTACTGTTGCCGTCGAAATCACCAAAGGAAGAGAAAAAAATGATTTTTCTTCCTCAATTTTTTTGAGATCACATACTCAGTTCCTCACGATGTCTTTGTGAGATATACTTCTGAATATAACGAGTGGTTGTTGGTGCGGACACTAATTGAAGTTCTTGGATTTGAAGATTGAAGGACACGAAACATGTAATTGATTCCAACGAATCAAATTTTCTCCGATGCAAGAAAGGTATAAATCATTTTTACATCTTTTGAATATATTTAACTTTGTATGCATAATCGGATGTATGGTTTTATTATTTAATATGATTAAATTGGTTGTTGTAAAAATATGGATATTCCGCCCACGAACCGTTCGTGGTTCAATGAATTTTCCTCAAATTTTTAAAACTCGATCCAATACAAGAAGCATGTCATCTACATATATGAGTAGATAGAATGGCTTCTCTCCATCTTTTGCCCTATCAAAATACAAACAACTGTCATATCTGCTTCTTGCAAAACCAATCTTCTCAATTAAGCTGTCAAACTTTTTGGACCTTTGACTTGGGGATTGCTTCAACCCATTGATAGACTTCTTGAGCTGTAGACCATTTCTTGCTCACCTTTAACATCAAAGCACTCATGCTACTTCATGTAAATGGTCTCCTCAAGCTCTCCATACAAGAAAGTTGTCTTCAAATCCATTTTGCCAAGTACCCAATTATACTGAGTCACCAGTATGAGCCACTGACAAGAAGATCTCATTGAAGTAAATCCCCTCCCTCTATGTGAAGCCTTTGGCAACCACTCTTGCCTTGAACCTTATTAGATTAGCTGGAGTGTTGCCCTCCTTCACTTTGAATATACACTTATAATCTATAACCTTCCATGTCTCAGGTGTTGGGTCCATAATCCAAGTTTTATTCTAATGGAGTGACCTGATCTCATCCTCCATGACAGCGTACAAGTTCTTTACTTGAAAGACTTAAAAATGTAATTCTAAAGAAAGAAAATATTAAGTCTAATAATAATAATACTGCAAGTCTTTCACAAACCCTTGAAAAATTCAATAGGGTAAACGAAAAAGAAAAGGAAGTTGCCTTACAGGAACTTTAAAAAGAAATTAAAGATACTAAAATTAAAAGATTTGAAAAATTCAAATACTGAAATAAAAGAAGAATTAAATCGTTTAAAAATAGAAAATCTAATTAATAAACAAGAATTGAGTGAACTTAGTAAATTACTAATTTTTTATAATGAGTTGAAGAACCTATTAACTGTCAAGACAATGGTGAACACTTTATCCAAATCCTCAATTACATTAAAATGAAAAAAATGGCACATAATGGTCAGAATAATTATTCAAGATTTTGATTTCACAACAATGACTCTTGTGGATTCAAGAACAAATTTGAGTTGTATGCAGAAAGGACTAGTTCCAACCAAGTACTTCAAGAAGGCAAAAGAATTTCTGTCTTCTGCTAATGGTACTCGTATGCATATCAATTTTGAAATACCCACAGTCCATATTTGTCAAGACAATGTATGTTTCAAAACATCATTTGTCTTAGTAAAAAATATGACTGACAAAATTATCTTAAGTTTACCATTCATTGCTCTGTTATATCCGTTTTCATCAGAGTATGATGAAATAATTACCTATGTCATGAATTACTATAAAATTTAAATTTCTTTCTTTTCCTCATAATGAAAAATTAAAAAGTCTAAAAGAAAAATCCATTTCTAATTCAATAAATCTCATTTCTTGTAAAGAAAAATAATTGTGCTTTTTACAAAATGAATTAAAATTCAATAGAATTGAAGAACAACTTCAAAATCTTTTTCTTCAAAACAAAATTAAAATATTTGATCTTGTGAGTCCTAATTTAATAAAAAACATTAAGGCTTGTGTTAAGACACTTCATTGTCTTGTCATTACTACTAATAATTCTCTTAAAATAGTCCAAACTGATGCCTCTGAAATTGGATATGGAGGTATCTCGTTATAAAAACATTTCCCAGAATCACCTAAACAAATTATTAGGTTTACATCGGGAACATGGCCTCAATCACAGGTTAATTACAGTACAATTTAGATGGAAATCTTTTATGCTGTATTATGCATACAGAAATTCCAAGATGACTTGTTGAATCAAAAATTTTTGTTAAAAATTTCTTGTAAATCTATTAAGCATGTTCTAGAAAATGATGTTAAAAATATAGACTCCAAACAGATTTTTGCTAGATGGCAGTCCATACTTAGTATTTTTTATTTCAATATTCAATTTATTCAAGGAATTAATTAGTTCCAGACATTTTAACCCGTGAATTTTTGCAGGGCCAACATCACGATGGGGTATAGGCCCTAGGCCTTAAAGTACGGAACTAAAGGGGAACCTTTAGTCCCATAATTGGACATTAAGGTCCAGATTAAAGAGGAGTCATTTACTCCTAACCAAATGAAAGTACTTGGGTCCATCAGACCCAACTATCAATCAGCTCTGGTAAACCAATTTGACCCATTTGCAATTTCTCAGCTCTCCTTATCTTCACAAAAAACCAAGTAAGAATCTTTTTCATATTGAGTTCCCATTCACTTACCTGAAAAATTCTGCTGAAATACCAAAAGCACATTTTCTTCCTGATTTTTCATTTTGACCCTGGATATAGAGACAAAAATCTTAGTTTCTATAGATACATTCTTTTAGAAACTAAATCTGTAAATATCAGCCCAATCAAGAATGGAGAAGGAAAGATCATTGATCACTCCTTTTACATTTTTGAAATTCTAACATTAGAGGAATGGAAGGCCCATCCTTCAAGCCTGAAAAATATTTTGAATAAAAAACAATACAATTATTTTTACTACATTGATGCTTGACATACAATTTTCCTGCATCAAAATAGTAATTTCTCCCACTCGTGGTTTTTAAATTTCAACAAGAATTTCAAAACTAATTTTTCAAAATGATTCTTGAGGTGGTGGTCCGTTCACGGTCCTATCTTAGAACTTCTCCCAATCGATATACAACAGAGATTTGATTTATTTTTAAAATATTATAAACCCTCACCAATTTAGGCTTCTTTTCCTCACTTACTTTGCTTCATAAATAAATTTAAATTGCCATGAATTCCCAAGTGGCAATACTCAATAGAAAATGAAGTTCTCACCAGACAGTATTATGTAAAATGGTGGGATAAGTTCAATACCCAAAAAATAAATACGTCCATCAAACAAGAGTTTGCAAAAAAACACCTTAGCCTGAAGCTGGTCAATCTGTTTACCCAGGCTACATTGAGAATAAATGAACCTACTAGCCCAGAACCATAATCAAAATCATCCAATTCATCCAAAAAATCCAGACAATCAAACCCTGAATCACGACCCTCCTCAAAGGGTAAATCTAATGCCACAAAACCAAAATCTAAATTAAAGCAGGAATTGGTCCAAAAATTGCTTCTCATGCTATAAAACAATGACGATACTAACTCTGGATCTTTAGTTGAGTCAAATCACCCAATAAAATCAAAATTCCAGAAAGGCCAAACATCAAAGACTCTCCATCAACAATTGACAGATAGTCAAAATTTGAAAGGCCACGTCTTACCCTAATGGGCCCATGACGCATTTCAGGACTCACAAGATCCATTCGATAGTACCAATTTAAGCAGTGAGGAATAAGATCAAAAGACAAATATTTCTCCCATGGAAAAATGCCAACAAATAGTACCAAGTAATACAACATAACCAATGAAGACACGGAAACCTGAGATGGCAATTATCAAAAAATAATGGCTCCATTAAAGTAACGATAGTCTCAATCATTTCAGACACGAAGATCAAGATTCTTTGTAATTTTTCATTTTATAAGCATTGTACTGGTTGTCAAATAATGAGACAAGTATTTATGCTTTTTACTATTCTTAGTCGAAAGTAGACAAAAGTAGGCATGTAAAATGTTTTACTTTTATAGAATAGAATAGTTTAGGTAAGTGATGAGTTCCCGATAAACTCCACTTTCTTTAGCTATAAATAGGTAGCCTCTCCCATTTGGGAATCAGAACTCTTTTTACAACTCTTACTCTTTGAGAGCTAAAACATGTTTTGTGAAACAAAGCTTTCTTCTTCTTCTTCTTCTCCTCTTTTGTAAATCTTTTCTTCTTTTTTAGACATAAATTAGTGAGCGGGAGCACTAATTTATTGTTGCCAATAAATTCTGTTTGTGTAAGTTTTTAATTTTACACCTTAATACAATTTTCAATTTAACTGTTTGTTAATACAGTTTTTACTATTTATCTTCTTGTATCTTAATACTCCCTCTTAATTACTATTTAATTCTGTGCCTTTACGGTTTACCCTTTATTGTCCCTTCTCAGAAAAATAAAAAAAATTCCCACTTAAACCCTAGAAGGTCTCACAAGTCCTATAAGAAAAATTACCACAAACATAAAAACAAAAATTTCTCTAGGAATAAAAATATTCCCGAAAAGGTTTAATAAAAAATTTGATAAAAGCAATATTGCATGTTTAAATGTAGGAAGAAATGTCATCTTTCTAACACTTATCAAGTTAAGAATAAATTTAATCAATTAAAAATTTCTGAAGAAGATAAATCAGAATTGTTTAAAATCTTAGAAACAATAGATTATTATGACAATGATAGTGAAGATTTAGGAGAATATGAAACCCCTGAATCCTCTGAAACTGAATCCTCAAGTTCTGACAGTGATTCTCCTAACCTCACTATGGGGTGTAGGGATAGTTGTTGTAAAAAAATCAATGTCTTCAACAATAATTAAGAGGGGGTATTAAGATGAAAGAAGATAAATAGTAAAAACTGTAATTAAGAAAGGGTATTAAGATGTAAGAAGATACATAGTAAAAACTGTATTAACAAACAGTTAAATTGAAAATTGTATTAAGGTGTAAGATTAAAAACTTACACAAACAGAGTTTACTAGTAACAATAAATTAGTGCTTCCGCTTACTAATTTATGCTGAAGAAAAAAGAAGAAAAGATTTACAAAAGAGGAGAAGAAGAAGAAGAAGAAGAAGAAGAAGAAGAAGAAGAAGAAGGCTTTGTTTCAAGAAGAAGAAGAAGAAGAAGAAAGCTTTGTTTCAAGAAGAAGAAGAAGAAGAAGAAAGCTTTGTTTCATAAAACAGGTTTTTGCTCTTAAATAGTAAGAGTTGTAAAATGGGAGAAGGCTACCTATTTATAGCCAAGGAAAGTGGAGTTCACCGGGAACTCATCACTTTTCTGAAATATTATATTCTACAAAAGTAAAACCATTTTATATTTCTACTTTTGCCTACTTTTGACTAATAATAGTAAAAAGCATAAATAGTTGTCTAATAATTTGACAATTGGTACAATTATTATAGAAGAAGACAAAAATGTAAAGATTCCTTGATAAATATTATCTTGGCCTTCGTGTCTTCATAATTACTCTGACATGATTGCTGTGGTTGAAATGTCATTGAGACTTTTGCATATTGGATTCCTTGATAATTGCTATATTGGATTCTTGTATCTGTTTTAGTTGTTGGAGAAATCATAATTTCTGTCTGGAAAGGTCATTGTGACTATTGCTATTGTTTTCTTTTCTTAAAGATCATTATGACCATTGCATTGTGCTAAGTTGTCATTATGATCAATTGATTCTTGGATCTTATTCTAACACTGGCATTTTGCCAAAGATAAATCCTTTTGTTTACTGATTAATTCAGATTTGTTCATTATCACTGGGATCAATATTTTTGAATAGGACATTTAATTGCTGAGGGGTAACTTTTCTAGATGATTGATCTCTTTGGATTTTTGATTTAGTTTGGTGACTTGACTCTATAGGTGATTCAGAGTCTGATTCATTATTGTCTTCTAAAAGGAAAAGTAGAATTAATTCTTCCTCTAATTTGAGTTTAGGCTTGGTGGCCATTGATATACCCTTTGAATAGGGTTTGGACTCAAGATTTTATTTGGGTTTAGATTGGACTGGATAGTTTTATTTGTTGGGCTAGGTCAATGGGCTCATCAATTTTTAATGGAGCTTGGATAAATGGATTTGCTAGTCTCATATTGAGTTGGATACTTACAAATTCATGGTTGACGGATGCGATAATTTTATGGTATTCATTTTATCCCACCATTTTGTATAATATGGTCTGGTGATGATTCCATTTTGAACCGAGTATTGCCATTTTAAAATCCAAGATATTTTGTATTTATTTGTAAAAGAAAGTATTTGAGGAAAGAAGACCTCAATTGGTGAGGGCTTATAAACCTTTGAAAATAAGTTGAACAAATCAATTGAAAAATGTTTTAAGGTAAGACCATGAATGGACCACCATTTTGAGAACTGGTTTAGAAAATCAATTTTGAAATTGTTATCAAAATTTAAAAACTGAAAGTGAAAAAAGTCACTACTTTGATGCAAGAAAATCTCGTGTCATACATTAATATAGTCAAAATAATTATTGTTTTTATTTAAAAGTATTTTGAAACTTGAAGAAAGGATTTTTCAAACCTTCATAGTTATGATCCTGAGGATAGAAAAAGAACGGTAAAGGATTCTTTCATCATAATTTTTGGTTGGGCTAATTGTTATGCATTTTGTTTCTAAGAGGATATCTCTGTAGAAACTAAGATTTTTGTTATTGTGTCTAGGAACATAATGGAATTTGGGAATGAAATGGGTTTTAGCAATTTGTACTGGATCTTTTAGATGAGCAAATGAAGGTTTAATATGAAAGAGATTATGATAATTGGTTGGTCAAGTGATTGAGTATTAAAAGATTGAGTATTTGAAAAGGGGTCAAATTATTCTTAACTTGATAGGTGTTAGAAAGATAACCTTTCTTACCACATTTAAAACATGTAATATTACTTTTATCAAATTTTTTATTAAACCTTTTTCGGGAATAATTTTTATTCTTAGAGAAATTTTTATTCTTAGAAAAGTTTTGGTCAAAACTTTTATTCTTATGTTTATGATAGAATTATTAGTAGGAATGCCAAGAGAAGGAAGTGTCTTAACATGAGCCTTAATTCTTTTGATTAGATCAGTATGGACAGCTGCCTATGGAGGGGGATTCTTTTTTTTAAGCCTGTCAAAGAGAGACTTACAGTCAATTCTCATTTTGTCGTAAAAGTCAGATATGTAATTTAAAGATCCTAAAAATCTTTGCAACTGTGTTTTATCTAGAATTTCATTGAAAAATTTGTCAACAAATTATATTACTCTATCAATTGGCTTGCTTATAGAATGGTGTATTTTAAATCCTAAGAATCTAATCCCTATATTGAAATAATTTAATTTTGCTTGCAGATATAACTAAACCATTTTGTTTTATTATCCTAACAAATGATTCAAGGTATCTCCAATATTGCTCTATTATTTTTGAGAAAATGAGTACATCATCAAAGTAAATAATTGAGAAATCAGTAAATTGGTTAAAGATTTCATTCATTATATTTTGAAATTCACTAGAAGCATTTTTAAGACCAAAAGACATTACATTCCACAAATAATGGCCAAATGGAGTTACAAATACTGTTTTATATTTATCACTTTCATTTATCTTGATTTGCCAAAATCCAGATTTCATATCAAATTTAGAGAATATCACTGCATTTCCAAGTCTATTTATTAAATCCCTTTTATTTGGTATTGAATATCTTATCCATTCCAAAACATTATTAATGGGCTTATAATCGATTACTAAGCAAGGAACACCTCGTTCAATTTCACTCGCCTTCTGGGCATAAAAAGCCAAGCAGGACCAAGAAGACTTGCTCATTCTAATGATATTCTTATTGAGAAGTTCTATAATTTCCTTTTTACATAACTCAAGCATTTCAGAATTCATCTGAATTGGCCTTGCCTCTGTTGGAATATTATTTTCATCAAATCCCTTAATATATAAGGACTCTAAAGCTGTTCTCCAATTTTATTGAATTTTAATTTATTTTGTAAAATGCACAATTGTTTTTTTTTACAAGAAATGAGATATATTGAAGTAGAAATGGAATTTTCTTTTAGAGTTTTTGATTTTTCATTATGAGGAAAAGGAAGAAATTTAAATTTTGTAGGTTTATTCATGACATAGGTAAATATTCCATCATACTCTGATGAAAATGGATATAACAGAGCAATGAATGAAAAACCTAAGATAATTTTGTCAGTCATATTTTTTACTAAGACAAATGATGTTTTGAAACATACATTGTCTTGGCAAATATGAATTGTGAGTATTTCATAATTGATATGCATACGAGTACCATTAGTAGAAGGCAAAGATTCTTTTTTCTTCTTGAAGTATTTGGTTGGAACTAGTCTTTCCTGCATACAATTCAAATCTGCTCCTGAATCCACAAGAGTCATTCTTGTGAAATCAAAATCTTGAATATTTATTCTGACCATTATGTGCCATTTTTTGATTTTGATGTGATTAAGTATTTGGATGAAATGTTCATCGTCTTGACAGTTAATAAGTTCTTCAACCTCATTATCAGAAATTAATAATTTACTTGGTTCACTAAACTCCTGTTTACTGATTAGGTTCTCTATTTTTAAAAGATTTAATTCTTCTATTATTTCAGTGCTTGAATTCTTCAAATCTTTTATTTCAATTTTAATATCTTTAATTTTCTTTTGAAGTTCCTGTAAGGTAACTTTCTTTTCTTTCCCTTTTACCCTATTGAATTTTTCATGGGTTTGTGAAAGACTTGCAGTATTATTATTATTAGACTTAACATTTTCTTTCTTTAGAATTACCTTTTTAAGTCTTTCAATGTATTCTTGTTTTAATTCTGGATTTTCAAGTTTGCAAATTAAATCTAACAAGAGGGTTTCTTGTTCTACATTTTTATTATATATATATATATAAGATTTCTAAAAATGTTCGATCAGGACAATTATTGGACTGAACCCAATGAAGAGCCTTTATAGAATCAGTCAGAAGAAGTCCATTGGCCCACCCCGAGGAAATAGGCCACGCAAAGTCTCACTAGTAGCTAAAACATGTAAAAGGAAAATAAGATTGGAAAAAATGTTGGAGGTGGAAACAGCAAATGAACAAAAGTGTGGGGAAAAATGTAAAAGGAAAAAAGATTGGGACTTCAAAAGTACTCTGAATTACAAAGTTTAAAAAATTGCCATAAAAAACCCCTGAAATCTAGGGGGTTCACGATTCTGTTCGGTCAATTTTTTTGTGAAATCGATCCAAAACTTCGATTTGGCGACAAAACTGAACTGTGAATACTAAAAAGAGTCGAACCGACCATTTTTGGTTTGGTTCGGTATCGAACACTCCTACTTAAATCATCGGCGAATAAACGAATAACACTAATTAGTTTTGAAAGAAAATTAAAACCAAACTGATAAGGGGATACAATTAAGGCATTTCATAAAAACTAAACATTTCCATATCTTAACAAATAGAAAAAAATCAATCATCTATTACACTTCGACAAATTAATTAATTTTTTTAAGATCGAGTATCCTCAGTAACGTCTTGTTAGTTGCCTCGGCTTGACCATTTCCCTTGGGATAATAAGGTGTGGACTTATCATGTCGGATTTCGTATGTTTCGAACAGTTCAGCCACCACCTTGCGTGTGAATGCCGTCCCATTGTCCGAGATGATTCGTCTTGGTAACCCAAATCGACATATGATGTTCTCCTTGATAAAGTTATAGACCTGTCCACCTGTCCCCTTCTTGAGAGTTATGGCCTCTTCCCATTTAGTGTAACAATGTGTAGCAATAAGGATGTAAATGTAACCTTTTGATACCGGGGAGATGGGTCCAACAAAGTCTAGAGCCCATGATAGTTCATTGATCATCAATACCCAAACACTTGAGAGGACGACCATCCATACTAATCCTGCAGAACTATCCATTGAGCATAAAGAAATGATGACTCCCCTTCTTAATAATGGAGGCATCTGTGCTTGATGGAAAAGTACCATCGTTCAAATACGAGATGTAAGGTTGTTGCCAATCCATCTTAACTTCCACTAGATGAACTTTCTTGGGATCGCGGATCGATTGACACTTAAGAAAATTCTTTTGCATAGTCGTGGCCTACGTGGTCATGTTTGGCCAATAGAAACCCATCCTTTGGAGACTTCGGTGTAGGAGAGGCCTTTCCCTAGCACAATAGTCTTTATGTAGATGCATGAGGTGGTTGTGGCCTTCATCCAAACTCATGCATCGTGAAAGTATTCCATCAGCCCCCCTATAGAAGAGAACTCCACTCAAATTAACAAAGTTCCTCAACTCCTTATTCATAGTAGCTTCCCCTTGAGATAACTGCGCTTTGATTTTGCTTCTCCAATCTTGGGATGGTTGCTCAGTGTTGCCCTCAGCTATGGTGTTCGTCGCTTTAACAATGACTTCAACCACTGGAATAGGGTTGGTGAGAGGGAGTTTGGTGGCCAGAGTTGCCAGGGCATCAACATGGCGATTGTTAGATCTAGAGGTGTGTTAAAAAATAACATCATCAACTGTGACAATAAGCTTTTGAACCTCATAGCAGTATTGTGCGACAGCAAGTTCCTTCACGGTAAAATCTCATCTAACTTGGTTGATGACCAAGTTAGAGTCCCCTTTGACCTTGATAGTGGTGTCACCTTTATCCTTTGCCTATATAAGTCCCAATATAACAGCTTCATACTCTACTTTGTTGTTTGTAGATGGAAATGTCAATTTGTATGCCATTAAATAAATGTTACCCAAGGGATCCTCCAAGACAAGTCCTGTTCCACCGCTAGAGTGGGTCGATGACCTGTCGAATGTCAGAGCCCATGGTGCACCTTCACAACTATTAATATCATGTAGGTCTCCAAGTATGGTCTCGTCTAGGGGTTCCGGTTCACCACTCAGAAATTGGGCCAACAAATCAGCCAACGCTTGACTCCTTTGCACCTTCAGGGTAAGGGGCGTAATGTCAAACTCAGTCAGCAACATTGTCCATTGGGTAGTCTCCCGTTCAATGTAGGCTTGGTTAAGAGAAAACGAATAAGATTAGACTTAATCATTAAATGAACTCCATTACCCAACATGTAGTGTCAGAATTTTTGTGTGGCAAATACAAGAGCAAGACAATGCTTTTCACAAGGTGTATATCAAAGCTCAGCATCTTTTAGGACCCTACTCAAATAATACACCAGACGCTCCACCCCTTCCATTTCTTGTGCCAACAAGGCTCCAATGGACTTGGAGGTTGAGGTGATGTAAATCAGCAATGGTAGGTCACTACGCGGTGGCACCATGGTGGCCGGTGCGAAGAGCATATACTTTATGGCATCATACTTCCCTTGGTGCTCCTGTGTCCATGAAAAGATGTGATCTCCCTTCAAGAGTGGTTGTATATCACTGATGGACTCGGCTAGGGTGGGTATGAATCGGCGGACGTATGATACTTTCCCTAAGAATGCCTTTCACTCCTTGGATTGATCAATGTCTATACCCTGCTTGTGTAACACAAAAGCCTAAGAACTTCCCCTATGAAACACTGAAAGCGCACTTCAACGGATTCATTTTAAGCTTGTACGCCTTGAACCGTTCAAAGACACTCTTGGAGTTAACTACCAGATCATTCACATAGTCTTCCACATAATCGTGGATCATGTCGTGGAAAATTATTGTCATGGCTCGTTGATAAGTAGCCCTCACATTCTTCAGTCCGAAAGGCATTACCACATAGTAAAAGTTTCCAAAGGGTGTCCTGATGGAGATTTTCTCATCATTTCCAATCGCCATCCTGATTTGATTGTATCCACTGAACCCATCAATGAAAGAGAACATTTCATGTTCCGCTGTAGCATCGACCAAGGTGTTTACATTAGGCAACGAGAAGTCATCTTTGAGGCATGCCTTGTTCAAGTCTCTAAAATCCACACAACAACGAATCTGGCCATTTTTCCTTTTTACCGGAATAATGTTTGCAAACCATGTGGGGTGCTTAATATGCTTGATAAATCCTACCTCTATGAGCTTTGAAATTTCAGACTTGATTTGGAGTTCCACCTCGGGGCGAATATGGCAAGGGTGTTGCTTGACAGGTGTGCATTGTTCGGACACCCCAAGCGTATGCGTCACTAAGGTAGAATCCAACCCCGACATTTCAGAGTATGACCAAGCAAAGACATCCTCAAACTCACCCAAAAGCTTTATCAAATCATCTCGTTGTTTACTCTCCAAGTCTTTTGCTAGGAACACTGGCCTATTTGTGCTCCCCTCCCCAATATATAATTCCTCTAGCCCCTCATTGCGGTGCTGATGGTTGGTTGGTAGAAGTACATTTGGTGGTTCTTAAATCATCAGGTGGATCCCTTGCATAAGCCCTTGTGTATTAGTGAATGCTCCTCCGTCATTATCTCCGCATATGCTTCAGCATCAGGGGGATCAGGCTGTACACCTGACCCCACGCACCATCATAAGCGGTACGCCCTCTTTCCGTTTGGCAAAGTACGCGAGTTACCAATTCGATCCCCGATGTAAGTGCTTCATTTCCTTTTGCAAGCTCCCACCTCGGCAAATGGGTGACAATCATCCTTCTAGGTGCGGCGACACCTACCGTTGTAAGTTTGTCGAGGAGCGTCGCATCTATCAAGTGAGCCTCGATCTCATCAAATGGTGCTTTAGTAGCCGCCACCGTGACGTTCTTACCATGCCATTATGATTTCAGGCAGTGATACAAGGTTGATGGGACACATTCGTGATCGTGAATCCATGGCCTCCCTAAAAATACGTGGTAGACTGTATTGTACTCGATCACATGGAAATGATTAGTGGTTCTTATTGGTCTAATTTGCAACTCCACATTGACATAACCCATCGTCATCACACTTGCTGATGAGAAACCCGTCACAACTATTGATTGTCTCACTAGTCGCTTCTCTGGGATGCCAACCGCCTTGAAGGTAGCATAGAACATGTCATTCACTCCCGATCCACTATCCAATAGGGCGCGTCTTACTTGCACTCCATTGACCGTTGCCTCCACATAGAGGGGGTGATTGTGTCCCGTCCTCTTAACATGTCGGTCAACATTGGTGAATGTGATGGCACCCTCCCCGTTCCACCTCATCTTTCTTAAAGGCGCTTGTACAAAGCAATAATTCATCCGAGCATAACTTTTGCTGAGCGACGTCTATTAGCGTTTTGGAGGCTTGACGCCGTGCAATATCATCCAACCCAAGCGTATCAATTTTTTTTTTACATGTCCTTGTGTTCAAGAGTTTATCTATGAAAGTGATGTCTCTCCCTATGGTTGCTTCCTCATCTGTTTCCTCCACTATGCTAACACATGAGGTAGATTATATTGTGTCGGCGCTAATCATGTTGACATTGGCATGTTGGAAAAAATGGGGTGGGTCCATGGGTTCGACACCTTCTGTAATGATCTCACCCTTCTTCAACTTCTCATCAAAGAATCTTCTAAAAAATTTACACTCTTGGGTGGGGTGTGATGTAGGCCGGTGATATCTGTAAAAGTTTGGAGAACTCAATTCCTCCCCCGTAGGTAGTACAGTGACCCAAGGCAAGGTGATCCCTTTATCCTTAATCCCTACATCCACTAGCGCTTCCACCTTATCCATGGTGCAAGGAAAAGGCGGCGGGTCATTCTTCTCATCTCTGCCTTTCTTACAACCACGCCCATGCGATTGTGCAGCCACTACTTGAGGATGTTAGCATGACTTGGTGGGTCTCCAAGGGCGATCAGGATGATCATTCCTCTCTGGTTATCATGGCCTACGTACTGAAGCGCTTGTCCTCTTGGATGCTTCTATCAAGCGGGCGAATGTGACAATCCTCAAATTCTCAAGGTAGACATTGTAATCACCCAACGTCCCTCTGATGCACATCTTCACAAGGGCTTCCTTCTTGCAATCCTCTCCACAATCCATGGCCTTCTCCTTGAACTGTTGAACGGATGACAGAAGGTCATCAGTGATCCTTTGCCTTTCCAGATCTAGTATGCTAGTCTTCTCCTCTATGACAAAGAACTTTGCCAAGAAGGTTGATACCATTCGCGTCCACATCAAGATTGATTCAGGTGCCAAGCTTATATACCAGGTGTAAGCGCGCTCCATTAAGGACTTGGAGAACTCTCTCAAATGCATGAACTCATCATAACTACAGTGTCTCATACATCAATTAAATGTATTACATGTTCTTTGGCATACCCATTTCGACCGTTATACTTTCGAAACTTTGGAGGAACATAATCCGCTGGGATGGTCTCAAGGCTATGTTAGCCGAATATGGTGGCCTGAAGTCGACAACAGACTCATTCAACGATGCTTTTATCCTCTCCTCTTGGAGTACCTTTTGGAGGGCTTCATGGGTAATGAAATGACTGCTTCCAACAATGATGTTTGCTATTGGGGTGAGGTTGACCTGAGCTATTGTAGTAGTCGGGCTAGCAAAGTTGTCAAGAGGTGTTGGTGTAACATTGACTTATGCAAGAGCTTGAGTGTTGACTTGAACGTTCGGTTGAACATGATTCTGGGTGAATGCTTGTGATGGAACCACCTACAGCGGCGGATGGTTGGATGCTCGTGAGAGAGGTCAATGGCGCGCCTATGGTGGAGGTTAGTTGTGCTCTCATGATGGAGGATGGTTGCACGCCCATGGTAGAGGTTGATTACGTACCCACGATGGAGGTGTTCGGTTGCGCGCCTATGATGGAGGTGGTCGGTGGAGCGCCAATGATGGAAGTTGGCAGTGGGTGTTATGGTGATGTGGCACTGATTTATGTATTCAATGTATCAATGACTCTCCTCATCTCAGCGTTAGAAGCTTGGAGTTCCCGAATGGTTTCGGCTTGCTCTTGCGCTTGTGTCGGTGCATTTGGTGGTAACTCACAAAATGTGTTCTCCTCCTCTTGTCCACGTTCATAGTTGAGTATGGGTCCATCTCCCTCCGTGCGTGATAAAGATACTCTTCCCGTTGCACATCCAGCCATAATGGTGCTTCGCTAGTGTGACAAACCACTCTCTAGTGGAGTCGCCAAATATAGATGCAAGGGTGTCACGTGGGTGAGGTGCATGAGTGGTTTAGTCCTAACTCATGATCGGAACAATGCTAGAGAACATCGGGGAGGACGTCGAAAGGTGAAGGGGAGCACTTTAGACACTCAAGGGTGATGACAAATGCTTGCACTCTCTCTAGAAGTGAAAATTTCTCACTCTACAATACGAGCTTCTCTCTCTAAAAGTGAGTGTTTCTCACTCTAAAAATGGGTGCTTCTCTCTCTAAAGTGGGAGCTTCTATCTCTAAATTTCTAATCCCTTCAAATGAAGGAGGAGTCCTCCTTTTATAGGTGAACAAAAGGAGAGGGGACCATTGCAACTAATCTCTATATTAGTTGCAAGCCCACCAATCAAATCGCGCCACCTAAGCTGACTGATCATGCTTAGGTGAGTAAGAGAAGGATTACACATGAAGGAGGAATCCTCCTTTTATAGGTGAACAAAAGGAGAGGGGACCATTGCAACTAATCTCTATATTAGTTGCAAGCCCACCAATCAAATCGCGTCACCTAAGCTGATTGATCATGCTTAGGTGAGTAAGAGGAGGATTACACATGAAGGTGGAGTCCTTCTTTTATAGGTGAACAAAAGGAGAGGGGACCACTGCAACTAATCTCTATATTAGTTGCAAGCCCACCAATCAAATCGCGCCACCTAAGCTAACTGATCATGCTTAGGTGAGTAAGAGGAGGATTACACATGAGCCAATCGGATGGCACCACATGGGTATTTGTATAATGATCATGATCTAGAGAGAACATGCCTAGCCGGTGAGGTGCGACAACAGTGTTCACCCAATGCCTCCTCTACAATGTTCTCTCAAATTAAACCCCTCCCCAAGGTGGGAGGGTAGCACACCCTCAATGTCTAGAGTGGCCGTACTGAGGAGGTATGTCCCCCGCCCAGTATAACGTAGCCTTGCCCCTAATCCTGTCAACTCATAGCCCCTCGAACGTTCCTAGGCAACCATACGTCCACCCAAGTCTTTGCCACTTGACTTGGTGGTTTGTGATGTGATGACACGCTGTGATAGTGTAGCGGTGTGTCTACAAGTTGCATTACGGAGGGTGATCAATGTACCTCCATGGTACACCCATGAGGGTGACATCAATGGTGCTACCATAGGAGTGACAACAATGGTGCTGCCATGGGGACGACCCCCATGGGTACCTTAGTGGCGGCACCTCAAGGGGTGAACCTCGGCGGCGACACCTCATGGGGTGCACCTTGGTGGCAGCACTCCATGATACATCCTTGGGTGGAGACACTCCCGACACGTCATAAGATCTACGCCTTGCGGGTAGTCCACGTTGATGTCGTCAACCCTCATGTACAGTGGCTATCTCAGGTCGAGTTGTCGCGGCCTTTAATTTTTTTCAATTCAAAGAAAACTATTGTTTCTTTTTATTCGTGAAACTCACCATAGCATTTTAAATAAATCTTAATAATATTTGACATTGTTTCATTTAATTTAATTAATACAATTATTTAAACACACATATATAGAGTGTGTATGTATGTACGTATGTAGGTATATATAAAGACATATATTTGTATGTATATATATATAACTTATTTGTTATTTAACAAGATGATATTATTTTTAAATTCAATACATGTGTTTTCGTTCTATACAAAAATAGCAAACTGAATAACAAATGTGGAGTTACAATTTTCTTGTTTTCTTATTTTTGCAGAGTTAAATGAAGAAAACACAAAAAAGGAAAAAAAAACCATAGCAACAATCATAAATAGTACATGTTAAAAATCGTAAAGTATAAAAACATTAAAAATAGCCACTATCATGCTATCAAAATAAATTCGGCATGCCAAAAACTTTTCGGCATGCCACGCAACTTGCTTCTAATTTTTAATTTTATATATAATATATATAATTTATATTAAATATATCCATGTGATATATATAGAAAATAATATAAGAGTAGTTGCTTGATTGAATCTTGAATGTCTCATTGGGGTTACAATTAGTTTCTATTTATAAACATTCATGAATCTGATTGAGTTTATCTAATTCTAAAAATGAGATTAACAAAATATTCAATAAGATATAGTCTATCAATATAAACAACCAAAATAATCTTAACCATCTAATTAAATCAACGGCTTTGATCTCTTCTCCCAGATCACCACGTTGGCTAGCTACGTGCCTTCTTCTGATTGGTCTTTCCTTGAAGACGTGTCAGAGAGAGAGAGATTCATGTTCGTTCATTTTTAGCTTATTCTAATGAAGCCAAAATACAATATTGTAATGGAAATGAAAATTATTCTAACTAAAACATCACTATTCATCATAGCCTATCCCTTCAATCATTTTTTCACACCCTTAAGAACACGTTGCGAGCTTTCTAGGTGGCTCTTTGACTATCTGTTGTCAGCGGCTGTCCTCTATACTCTTTTGGCGTTTCGTATTCTCGTATTCATTTTTGAGGCTCCTCGGGCAAGCGTGACACTATTCTGAGAATTTTTTCTTTTTGCGGGGTAATCATCTCCTTTTGTCAGCTGCCATTTCCTTATTCGTCAACAGTCATGACGGTTCATCCCATTGTGTTGTCAATTTCATCTTTTTGTAATTGAGTACCTATAGGCATCCTTTCATTATCCCATTTCGGAATTAAACATTCATAATTTTCTTTTGGCATCCACAGCCTATTTAAAGGTTTTCTCCTTCGTTCTTTTTTCATCCTTTTCTTTTGATCTTGTAAGGCTCTTATCTTTTTCTTCCTCCTTTTCTCTACATTTTCTAGTTTTGGTATCTCCTAGTGCCATGGAAGACGAAACCATCTTTAAACCTGCAGTCCCCTTAGTTAGAAACCAAGAGGAGTTTAGGCAGTTTATGGATTATCACCGAGAAGCTTTCTTCTTCGATGTCATATGTGCACTAGGAGAAAGTCTATCCACAGGAGTTCCATGTAGGTCCCCATAACAAATCACTCTCAGTCCCATGTATATAGCTTTAGGTTTGAAACTTTCATTTTCGCCTCTATTTCAAGAATTTTTCTCCACTTACGGCCTGGCCCCATCTCAATTTACACCGAGCTCGTATAGAATAATTCTCTGCTTTGAGGTTATCAATAGAATATATAACCTAGGTTTGGGAATGGAAGAACTCCAATTCTTATAGATAGCTAAACGTCGTGGGGAGAGTTACTACCTTGCCACTCGTCTAGGGAAAAATAGGGTGCCATTGACTACCGACCTCTCAAAGGGAGATAAAAGATGGGAACGAGACACTCTTCTTGTTGGTCGGAATCGGAGTTACAATTAATCTATTTTATAAGCTTTCATAAAATCTGATCAGTTTATCTAATTTCACTAAAATGAGATTAATAAAATATTCAATATGATCTAGTCTATCAATATTAGCAACTAAAATAATTTTAACCATCTAATTAAATCAACGGTCTTGATCTCTTCTTTCGGATCGCTACATTGGTCTTTCCTTGAGGACGTCTCAGAGAGACAGATTCATGTTCGTTCAATTATCTTTTAGATTGACTTCCTGATTTTGTAATTTGAATCTTAGGAAGAGAACATAAAATGTATTTGTTTCTAATGAACTTGAATTTCTATTCAATATAGAATTAAGTATCAGTTAAATGCAACAAGCAACATTTAAATATTGCTAGGACGCCTTACAATGAAAAGAGTTACCTTATGTATAAGATATTATATGGGTAGAATATAAATATATACTATTCATGTATAAAGATATACTATATACATACTATAGATAGTTACTAAACTTTTATGAAGCTTCTCATTGTGTTTTCATTAAAGCATGAAGTTTCAAATAGCAGTACACATCATGAAACTAAAAACCTGATAGTGGTTAATATACACATAAAATTCATCCAAGTAAGGAAATTACTCTATTACACTTGACAGTTAAATCAAAACATCAAACACATTTCGAACGTATCTTCATCAAAAGCGCCATCATCACTATCTTTCACAGTAATGTTGTAGGACTTCTTACTATGTTCTAAAATACTACGATTGTTACATTTACTTTTCAGTTTATTTTCACCAAAAGACACATACATTTCTTCTTCGGCCTATCCATCGAACGTCTCACATGCAGAGGTAAACTCTTTTGATGCTTCAGTAATTAAGTTCACAATCTTGTACTTAAACATAGAAAAATAAAAATGTAACACAAGCAGTAAGTTCATTACCATGTATATAGACTGTATAAACTTATATACTGTATACTATATAATAATACACAATATAACATGATTTACGAAAATCTTCACAAAGCAATAAGTGAACCAATAATATAGTATCGCAACAAGCCAAATAACTAAACATTATCTAAAAATTTAGAAAAAAAAAATGCAAACATTAGCAATGTGATCCAAATCTGACCATCAAATAAACAGTTAAATAATATAAAACTTACATCAAACTAGATCAAACAAAGAAGATCAAATTAACATAATATTCTATTTTGACACAAGAAAACAAAGTATCAACATCAATTCGATAAACAAATGATCACATATTCCACTTACGAAACAAACAAATTTGAAAATCCTGAATATACATAATCTATAATTAAAAAAATAATTGTGAAATCCGCAATTAATCAAAAGATTATTCCTAAATAGAATCTATGATATCTAAAATCTTTTCAAAAAAATAAACATAAAGAATCATAGAAAACTATGTTATTTTACAAAAACAACTCATCAAATTCTCATCCTTTCTTTATGAGAACAAAGAAATTTATTGCAATAATAATCACTATAAGAAAATTGACTTATGCGGGTGATTTTTTATAAACTATCTGGCGGTTATGAAATCGCCGTCTATCTCACCGTTGAAACAATGTTATGCCGGCGGAAAAGTAATCGTTGGAGTTTTTTTCTCGCCGTAAGAGGAATGAAAACCACCACAAATATCACTGGAGAAGGGGTTTGCCGTCAGGTTTTTTTGTTCGTTTACTGCCAGTATAAGTGAAATATTATTTTTTAATGCGGATAAACCACTGTTATAGGTCATACTTCTTTTTCCTCTTTGGAGATTGCATTATAATGAAAGAGCATCACAGAAGGCAAAGTAACTTGAAACCAGCAAATTACAGGAAGCTAACTTATGCTATTTTGTAATTTTCAACTCTGATTGTACATGTAATAAAAAATCAGTCAATCATAGGAATGAAAACAATACTATGGAGTGATTAATAACCGCAATTTACATATACATATGACATGATCATAGATGAACGAGTCATTCTTACAATATAGAATTGATCCTTGTATACAAACTAATCAAGTATTATGAGCGATGCATGTTTCTTGTTCTATGATGTTTTAATTCATTAAATATATTTATCTAAGTCAAGTTATAGAGTCATACATGACCACGAAAAAAATATTCAAGTCGAATGGAATAAAACAAATCATTCATAGATAAAGAGATTTGCTTGATGTGCTTGATATTAATTATTTTCATTAAAATTGAAGATATACTTGTAATTCATGCTACCTAAAATAGTTAGCTACAAAAATATTGAATGAATTTGAGACTAATCATTTACTTATAATTTATTTTTTTATATTTTAAATAGTAATAATGAAAACAACTTTAAAATATTATATTTAAACAAAATGGTTGAAAAAGTCTTCACGTGATTATATATATTTAATTTTAAGTTTAAGAATAATATAAAATATCTAAAAGATAGTTAGGGGCAATATTATCTAAAAATATTTCTATCGCTTCTACACTTGCATATATAGTATAGATAGTCTGATTAAGAACAACTGCCCGATTGCTCCCAATCCCTTCTTCTCTACTTACACCCTATTTGATTCTTGAATGTTGGAAAAAATTTAACATGTCCGACCACACATATAAAATTAAATGTGTTGAGCTATTTTTGATTAAACCTAATTAAAGTGATTTAATTAATAAATTAAAATTCAAAGGTTTATGGATATAATTATCATGAAATTAATATGTAGATATTAGAATGATATTTTTAATTTATTGAAAAGCCTAATTAAAAATACTAAAAGTTATTAACTGCATAGTTAATTAATTATGGTTCCTAAATTACACAAGTAAGCACATTTTATTTGAATTGTTATTTTTATTCTTTTAATAGAAAATTTTAGAGAATGACTCAAGGGTTTGTGTCAATTTAGAAGATCTAATCCGTCATTTTCTCATTCAATTATTCGTGAAACTAAGTAAATCTTTCGCAATCAAGTTCTCCATTTCTTTGTTCTCATTGAAATCAAATGGCATGTGTATAAGAGATTAGGATTTAATGAAATTTCATAAAAGCATGTTTAACTTATGATTTATGAAATAACATGTTTAGTTCGTCTTAACTTCAATCCCAACATGATGTTTATGATGTTTATAATGAATAATTGATATGCGAGTGTGATTATATTATATGAATTGCATATCCATGTTGAATCTTGAAGATTTATGATGTAAAATCATGATTAAGGAAAATAGATACTATTGGCTACTTTGCGGTACCGTACCGGCAGAAAAGCTATTCCCTTCCGGTACCATACCGATATAGGCAATTATCACATGCTTTGCGGTACCGTACGGGGACAGATTGTTTTTACCTATTTTGCGGTACCATGCAGAAAAAACTAGAATTTATTCCTCGCTTAATGGGATGGTACTACAGCACTGCGACAATAATAAAAATTTGAATTGATTTATTTGATTCAATTCAATTAAGGTGATTTCTATTTCAATTAAATTTAATTATTTTGATATGTCGATTAATTATGGTTATCGAACATTCACAATGAGTTAATTGAAGCAAGATGTCACCAAAGTGATATTTCCTGTGTAGATTGTTCATGAGAGTGTTTGATATTTATGTGTATGTAAATTTATGTGGGTATTAGCTGACCCAAATGAAGGTTAATATTTATTCGAATAATATATACATGTGTGATGGTAAACATGTGACGATTATAAGATTTTACATATAAATAGTAAATCGATCCAAAGATATATTTATTATTTGACATGAATTATTATCAGTGTGTGATACTTACAACAAGAGTACCACTTACAGTTAATATCACTGTCCAAAGACTTGATATTAACGTTGTGCTAGGTATCCTGATATGGAACTTACCAATTATTTGAATTTGTTGAATATTATGGTTCGCATTTAATATGAGCATATTTAGATAATTCTTTTATTTTGTTTACAGCTAATGTGACTACGGTATCTGCCAACCATAATAACATTCTCATTTTGACAAGGACCAACTTTAAGGATTGGAAAGAGAACATGTTGATTGTTCTTGGTTGCATGGATCTGGACCTTGCACTCATGATGAACGAACATGCCCCTCTTACAGCTGAAAGTTCTCTTAATGCTAGAAAGAACTTTGAAAGGTGGGATGCCTTGAACATACATTTGGTGTTGATCTCTCTTCTTGCACAATACAATCAGTTATAACAGTCAAAAGCATAAATGGACTCTCAACAAGCTCATTTCATATTGTGTGCAAGAGGAAGAGAGGATGAAGCATGATCAAGCTAAAAATACTCATTTGGATAGCACCTCTAAGGGAAAAGAAAAAAAAGAAAGAAGGATAAAGAAGCTGCTAAGTGTTCAATAGAAAAGAAACAACGTAAGGATAATGACATTTGTTTCTTCTGTGAGAAGCTTGAACATGTAAAGAAGGACTGTGCCAAATATCACGCATGACGTGTCAAGAAAGGTACTCTTACTTTGGTCTGTTCTGAGATAAATTTGGCTTCCATACCTAGAAACACTTGGTGGTTAGATTTCGATGCCTCTACTCACGTAAGTGTTTCTATGCAAGGTTGCCTGAGCTACTGAAATCCAATTAATGCTGAAAGATACATCTATGTGGGAGGAGATGGAGAATCGATAGAAGTAGAGGCTATTGGGCATTATAATTTGTTATTAAGAACTGGAATTTTTATTTATTTATTTGTTACTTGTGTTGTACTATCATTTAGACGGAATTTGGTTTCTGTTTCTAAGTTGGACAAATTAGGCTATTGTTATTCATTTGGAAACAATCAGTTTAGTTTATCAATAAATTCAAACCTGGTTGGAACTAGTTTTCTTAATATTTATGATAACTTATATTTACTTGATGTTAATACCTCTTATAATGAAGCCTTGCATGTAAAATTATGAGGTACTAAAAAAATTAATAAAGAAGATCCGGCCACACTTTGGCACAAGCGCTTAGGTCATATCTCTAAAATGAGAATTCAGAGGCTTGTGTTAGATGGCATTTTAGAATCCCTTGATTTTTCAGACCTTAACGTCTGTGTTTAGTGTATTAAGAGAAAACAGACCAAACAAAAGAAATTATGTGCCAATAGAGCAACAAACGTCTTAGAATTAATTCATACAAAAATCTATGGGCCATTCCCTAAGGCTTCGTGGAATGGTCAATAATATTTTATAACGTTCATAGACGACTACTCAAGGTATGACTACCTATTTCTTATTCATGATAAATCAGAGTCCTTGGATGTGTTCAAAATATTTAAGACTGAAGTTGAGAACTAACTCAACAAAAGGATCAAAAGTGTCAGATCTGATCGTCGTGGTGAATATTATGGTTGATCTGATGGTTTAGGAGAACAACATCTAAGGCTATTTGCTCAATTCCTAGAGGAATGTGGAATAGTCATATAGTACACCATGCCAGGTTCACCTAGCATGAATGGTGTTACTGAGAGATGAAACAGAACCCTTAATGACATGTTGATGAGTATGATTAGTCATTCTATCTTACCAGAATCACTTTAGGGAGAGGCATTAAAGACAACAACTTATATCCTTAATAGAGTACCAACTATATCAGCTGCCAAAACATCTTATATGCTTTGGACAGGAAAAAAGCCTAGTTTGAAGCATTTTCACATTTAGGGATGTCCAATTGAGCAAGGCATTATAGGCCTAATGAAAAGAAATTGGACTCCAAAATAGTGAGCAGTTACTCTATTGGTTATTCTGAGCGATCAAGTGGCTACAAGCTCTATGATCCCATGCTAAGGAATATTTTTGGGACGAGAACACCAACATTTTTTGGATGTTGAGTTTGGGGGGAGAAATAAAGTAAGAGACATTATCTTTGAGGAGGAATCATCTTCGATTCCTACTACATCCACTACTTTTGACAGTGAGTAGGTTTTTATTTTTGTCATTGATCAAGAAGTGGATCCAGAACCACAACAAGATAATGTCAAACAACTCCCCATTCAAGTGGAGGTTAATGTTCTAGAAGAGTAAATTCAACAACCTCAAGATGCAATGCTACAAAAGAGATCCATGAGAGAAATGAGAATTGATATTTTAGATTATTATGTGATTTTTCTCCAAGAAAATGAAGAAAATAATGAATTGGTGCAAGATGATCCAATCAACTTTCACCAAGCCATGCAAGATATTAATTCTGAAAAGTGGATTGAGGTTATGAATGAAGAGTATAAGTCTATACAAGACAATTAAGTTTGTGATCTTGTCTCTTTCTTGAAGTTAAGAAGTCCATTGGCTGTAAATGTATAAGGCTCGTCTTGTAGCTAAAGACTTTACTCAAAAGGAAGAAATTGACTTTAAAAAATATGATTTCAATGAAAGACTCTTTTAGAATAATTATGGCGCTTGTTGCACATTTTGATATTGAGCTACATCAGATGGATGTGAAAATGGCATTTCTTAATGGATACATTGATGAAACAATTTATATGGTGCAATTTGAAACTTTGTGGACGTAGATCCAAAAAATTATGATTTGCAAACTGAAGAAATACATCTATGGGCTCAAACAAGCTTCCCGTCAATGGTACCACAAATTTCGTTAGATAATTGTCTCATTTGGTTTTGAGGCAAATATTGTTGATGATTGATTGTGTGTATCAAAAGTTCAATGGGAATATGTTAATATTCCTAGTTTTGTATGTTGATGATATATTGCTTTCTAGTAATGATTTAGGTATGTTATACAAGACTAAGAGATTTCTTTCAAAATTTGAAATGAAAGATCATGGTGAAGCTTCTTTTGTTTTAGGGATTCAGATATATCGCTATCATTCTTGGGGTATTCTCAGATTATGACAAAAGAGGTATATAAAAACATGCTTAAAAGGTTTGACATGCACGATTGTAAACTAGGTTACACCCCTATCGCTAAACGAGATATGTTTTGTCTCAATCAGTGCTTTAAGAATAGCCTTGAAACTAAAAAAATGTGGAAGATTCCTTATGCAGCTGATGTGGGTGGTCTAATGTATGCTCAGGTTTGTACGCGTCCAACCATTGCATACGTCATTGGTATCTTAGTAATCCTAGGATGGATAATTGGAAAGCAGCTAAACGAGTTATGAAATATTTACAGAGAACACAAAATTGCATGTTCATGTATAAAAGGTCGGATATGTTATAAGTCATTGAGTATTCTGACTCAGATTTTACTGGATGTCAAGACAACAGAAGATCCACTTCACGCTACATTTACTTGTTGGTTGGTGGAGCCATTTCTTGGAGGATTACTAAACAGACACTCATAGCTCCATCCACCATGGAAGCGTAATTTGTAGTATGTTATGAGGCATCCAATTATGAAATATGACTATGAAACTTTGTCACTAGGCTGCGTATTGTTGAGAACATTAAAATGTTGATTGTCGTGGTGCGTGCGCGGTGGAAACGTGCGGCTTGAGGTCATTTAAAAATTAAACTTTTAATAAAGATCGAATCTTTTAATAAAATAAAACTTGCGCAATGCCACGATAACCAAATAAAAAACTTTTGATTGAAAATTATTTTTCAATAAGTCATGATCCATTATATTTTATACATTAAATCTACAACATACATGGTTATGAATCATGTACCTCTTATAATCTATATCAAGAGTCCTTGCAAAATTGATCGATCCTCCATCCCACGAAACCGTTCCAACGATCAATAGATTTTGAGATTCGCATCAAGATCTTCCAAATCAATCATCAACGTACTATGACGTGTTTGGGCACGTAGAATATTATAAGATATTTTTTCTATCTCTAGATATACTTAACACATTAGATCTAGAGATTTACTGATAATGGCTTAAGTGAGATGATTCTCTAAAAGAACGCGATGATTATTTTTTCAGAATTTTGATTAATCATAGAGAAAAATCACTCTAACACCAACTATATTCTTAATTCAATTTTTTTATGAACTGATGAACTGAGGTCATTAGAATATTATCTATATATTTTTTAGATAATAGCGTATCATATGCTTTAGGGATAACTTGAAATAATATTTAATTATAAAATTACCAATTGTAGTGGAACTCACTGCAATCGTGCATAACTACAGTGTCACACAACACTGCAGTGTGTTGTGCTGTGCCTCACGGCACCACTGTAGTACCGTGGACACTATAATGTTTCACTCTCACTACTGTAGTGGCACGTGGCACTACAGTAGTCAATGTCAATCTCTGATATCCAATCAGTGATTGACACATGATAATTACTGGAAATTAAATTTTTATTTTAACTAGAAAAATATCTAGATATCAGTTAATTTAAAATTAACATATCTGATTATCTCTATCAACTAACTTATCTGTTATTTCACAAATAATAGATTTAGTTGATTCAAATTATTACCTAACAATAATTTAATTATCTAATTTCACAAATTATATATTCTATCTCACTTATCGATAATTAAAAAATAATTGATAATTATTNACTTTCCCTAAAATAAAAATTCATTTTACAAGTCAGCCATTTTCTCATATTTTGAAATATTCACACCCTAGACTACGTACTACAGAAGTGACTTGAGGACCATGGACCTATAATCCTAAGGTCAATAAACCAGATTATTAATTAAAATTTTTAATTAAATAATCTTATTTACTAATTCCATTATTTCTCCACTATGAATACTGAATTGAACTCTTAGATATTATAGAATGTATTTACAAAATATTCTCATATAATCCACTAATATAATCATTTCATATAGTTTTGTTCTCCAATAATTGATTCGTAAATTAGAACTGGTCAAAATTAATGTTTTACCCCTCTAAATACCTCTTGATCCTTAAGTACCATTAATGCACTAGTGAATAATTAATTTATCATCTTACTATAAATTTGAGCTCAATAACCTTCAGTTCCAGAATTAACACTTAAAGGAACCAATATACGATCCGTTAGAAAAGTTTAGATTCTAAATCTGCAAGATCATGTTCTCAGCCATCCACATTACTGAATCTCCAAAACAAAAGTCACTAGTAGACATGCATATGAGTTCATAACTACTCTGGATTCAGACTAATCTATATATGATCATCGTATTGATGTGTATTAAATGTGTATGATAAATGACACATTGATAAAGATATTAATTCACATCGGTCCAGTCATATATAATCTCATTATATAAAGTACAGTCACTAAGATGTCTATGCACATCAATGATACGGATCTAGATCACACGTATTCAAAATGCTTAGTGAACCGTACTAACAATCATTCATTAAAGATTTCATACTTTAAAATGTTGTTGATAATTTTATTCATTATCAATGATCTTAATCCTCTCGTACCAATATAAGATCATAGTCTCATTAATAAATATGGAATTTTTAGATATTTATATAAATTATTCAACAATAATTTAAAATAACAATCATTAGAAAAATGTAATCCTCATTAAATATCATATCAAAATGTCAATATACATGCTTTGAGGGCATAACCCCCAACATAAAAGACCACTAAAGATGTATTGTTACAATAAATCAACAGTTTTATATTCCAACAACAACATGAGCTCATCTAAGTCAAAGCATATTGGGATTAAGTTCCTAGTTGTAAAAGAAATGGTAGAGAGGGTTCAGATATCCATAGAGCATATTGGGACAAACTCCATGATAGTGGATCCGCTCACTAAGGGATTATTACCAGCCATGGTCTTTCACGTGCACATTGATCATATGAGTGTTATGTTGTATGAGGATATCATGGTTTACTGAGAGTTTGTTTATTGCTTTATGTTGTATTTTGTGTATTTGGTATTTTTTTATCAGAAATCAAGTTATTCAGTTCATTCTTCTTTGTGACATTATGTTGTTTTTTATCTCACTAAAGTAGGACTAGTTGAAAATATACATGTATAGATCACATTGCATGTAATATTCCATGCTATGCATCCATGTATAGATCACATTCCTACGCATCAATCGGCTTACACAATATCTAAAGAAAAGTAAAGAACAAAGTCTAACCCAAAAGGCACCATACAATTAACAATTTATCATCATGCATGCATTCAAAAAATATAACCATCCATTGATTCATACATATCAACATATATAATGAATAATGCAAGAAACCCACACGACATTCAATGTATACATATATAAAGACCGATCTGATACCAATTGTTGGAATCCGTGGCGACGCACGGCGGAAGGAGTAATAATTCTTAAAAAATTATAAAACAATAAACAATTGTATCATCGCAGATCCCAAATATGAAAAATTTTTAATGAAAAATATTTTTTCGGATCAGATCCATTATATATCTATACATTAAATCTAAGAAACACAAATATATGAACTATACTTCTTGTACACTACTACAATTTAGAGATATAATGACAATCACATATATATTATAATGACAATAAAATCTGTCAAAGGAAAAGAGGTAGATTTTAACTTTTGATATAATATGAGAAGTTTTAAATATAGTGTCATTAATATATGACTTATTATGACAACTATTTTTTGGTATGTCATAGTAAGCTCTCAATTTTTTATTTTTTTATTGATATATTTGTATAATTTTTTATTTACAAAAATGCCATGTCTTTTAACCCTAATCTCGAACAAAAATGCTCTAGCTCTCTCTCTCGATTCAGATCTGGAAAGTCTCTCTCTCTCTCTCTCCATCCATTTCTTCTCAGCCGCATGACTGAGAAGCCACAACCCCGTGATTGTGAAGCCTCGCGATGGGGAAATCAAAACCCCATAGGGTGCGACTAAGAAGAAGCCACCATCTTCAAGCCCCGCGATGGAGAAATCAAAACCGCGAGAGGGAGGTGGTCAGCCTCTCACCGACTTAGGGTTCTTGTTCAAATTTCTATGATTTTATTTTTAATTTCTGACTTAGGGTTCTAGTTCAGATTTTTCATTTGATTTTTGGTAACCCTTTGATTTTGAATCTGAGTTTGAAATAATTCGGGTTTCTAGCTTTACTTTCCAAGGTTATATTATGCTGATATAAAGAAATGTTGCAATCAGATTTGTTCCAATACAATTAATTATTCTCAATAAAAATTCAAAAGACATGTTATTAGCATCATTTTTTGTTATGGTGTAGATGGATATTTGTAAATGATCTTTTTATGCAAATGTTTCAGGATGTATGGCATTGTGAGATATGCAATCGCAAGCCTGTTCGTGGTTTCGGTATGTTATGTTAGTCTATTGAAACTTATATTTTGCCTTTTTTATCGGTGAAACTTAGATTTTTCCTTATATTCCTATATGTAGTAGTTTTCTTCGTGTTGGCCGTTTAAATTAGTTGTTTGTTGACCGACTTTTGTTTTCGTTTCTGCTTAACAGTAGAGTTAATCTTGTGCTATATGTATGTGTAGCTTTTTAAGGAATCCCTTTTCTAATCCAATCTCAGTTTTTTTTATGTTAATAGAAGCAACTACAGGGGTGCTTCCCAGGCTTTTCAAAATTAAATATGAACGTGGTACTCTGGAAGAACTACTTCATGTTGATATGCCAAGCGAATATCATATTCGTCGGGGCAGATAGTGCTAGATTATGCAAAAGCTGAGCAGCTTCATGTTGTTCGTTATGGCTAGCTTCGCAATGTCTTTTCTTTAGACTTAATGGTAGATGAGAGAAATATCTTTTTGTATTTCAGAAACTCTTTTCCTCTTAAGGCGCTATTTTTCATGTCTCTATCGCATCATTGTCTTTTCTATTCAGATATGCTCGTGGGAATTTTGTGCACGGCGTCATGAAGAGCTTATACCTCGAAGACTACTGAACCTCAGGTTAATGATTATTTATTACTTGTCGGAGCAATCTTCTCTGCTTGGTGGCAAATTTCTTAGAAAAGAATAGAACACCTAAAGCGATGAAACGCCATATCATGTAATTTTTTTATCATCTACAGTAATGGAGCTTTTAGATATTGGATCTTGCCATTTTAGTCATAAAATAAAATTTCTGTTGTCTGAGGCTCTTCTAGATCATCTAATGAAGAACAACCTTGCAGTGTCCCTCCAACACCAATAATTTCAGATTCCAATCTTTAAATGTATCTGGGTCTATTCCGGCCCATTAGTCATTTCACCCGGAATGGTCGAAATGAGAATATTCAAATGTTCTGTTCCAGCCGAAATTGACAAAATTCTGGGACAAAATTTTACCATCTTATTTCATTCGGTTCCTGTCACGGAACCGGAATATTTCGATCATTCCAGTCAGAATGGAATGAAATTAACTACTATGTTCCTATAGTGATTGAATGAAACCAAGATGATATCATTAAATTATTTAAAGGCTAACACAAGCAATACACCAAACAATAGAGAAAGAATACAAGCCATGGAAGATGAAGTAGTTGAAACATTGTGCATCTTTGAAAGGTTCTTCTGACCATCATTCCTGTTATGCAACTCATTTGGATTTCTTTCAACCTAAGAGATTTGTTTCTTCACTTCAACTATACAACACTTTTCCAATACTGTATGGTTGCGTGTGAAGGAAAGAAATTGAAGGCAAGCCTTTTAATGAATTCTAAGATGCAATATAAGAAGTTAGCCATCTAATACTCAAATATTTTTGTTGGTTTGTTTTATCCAACCATGGAATATTTCTGATGTATGCTTAGTTTTAATATTCCCTTTTGGGTTACTTTGTATCATTCTTGTGTGAGATCAGTGGGGGGTTCTTGGATGAAAGGTGTATTAATGAGTAATAAGCGTGTTAGGGTTCAAGCAGTTGAAAAGTTGTGTCTTAGGGCCGCAACTTCTTGGGTTAAATCCGTTAAGAGGACTTAGAGAACTAACCTTATTTGATCTCCTAGACCAAAGAGATGCACTTTGTAGAAAGGCTAGGAATATTTGTATCATCTTTCCCAAGTTGTACTTGTAATCAATCTTTGGTTGTCTGCTCTCATGGCTTATTTTCTCTTGGGATATTAAGCTAGAAAGATATCTACGGTTTTCTGAAAATAATTGTATAGACAGTGTTGAACTTGATAAAGATTACATTTTATTGCTTTACTTTGTCACTATTTTAACAGGTGTTTCTGTATTCTTTAACCTCTCTTTTTGTGACCCACTTTTGTTTTCGTGTCTCTTGTGTTTTTACAGTTTACTCTTATGGTGGAAGGACTACTTATCACTCTTCCCTTGTGCTCTTTTTCTTTATTGTCAGTGAACAATATTCTTATTAAATTGATAAAATATTATTTGCAGGTTAGTCAGCTTAGAGTAGCAGCTCAAAAGTATCAGATTGCTATGCAAAATGTATCAATCAACTTATCTTCTCCAGAATTGCAAACTAATTGTAATGTGTTTGTTCTTTCCTTATGTATTTATTTAATTTTGAAGAAAGTGTCTATCCACCATGCATTCTTTTCTCTCTTGTAAGATAGAACTGTGGTTGGTCAATTGGTCCAATATACGACTATGATATTATGTAAGTATCTCGACTAAAAAATATTGTTTTCACATGCTTTGTACTAAATCTGAGTTATTTCTCCACTCTTGTGTTTCTGTTTTCCTGTATCTATTTTCATGATCTTTCACTCAAGTATTTAATCATCTGGTTCACCCTATATTTGTTTTCATTTTTTCATGGTTTTCCAAAATACATGTAAAATACCGAAAGGCTGTCATGGAAAGGCAATGTCTTTCCATGACAGTTTTATAAAATCAATATGTCGTGGGAATGTTTTTTAATGAAAAAAGTTGTCATGGAAAGATATTAGATGACGGGGAATCCCCATCGTCTAAAAGCACGTCATCTAATCCCTTTTTTGTAGTAGTGTATAATTTCATTAATTTCATGTTAAAAATGTCTAAACACATGCTTTGAGGACACTATGCCTAACATGATCTATGCCATTTGATTGTATTGGTATATGTGAACATTGATTGGTTTAGTTACAATAAAGGTCACGAAAACCACTTTGATTCTATGTCAATGTAATTAACGGATGAGATTATTTCCGATATAACTTATGTTTGAGATAGCAAATTTTGGGAGTTCATAAAGTTAAACACATTTATAAGGTTATATATGTGGCCTAGTGGGAGATTGTTGAAAAAAATCAACATGTGGGAACACACATATAAAATTAAATGTATTGTGTTATCTTTGAATAAATTTAATTAAAATGATCTAATCATGAAATTAAAGTTCTAAGACTTATGGGTATAATTATCAATAGTTATTAACTACTCAGTTATTTAAAAAGATTATGATCCCCAATTACACAAGCAAGCCAATTTTTTTGAACCATTATCTTTATTCCTTCAAGAGAGAATCCTAGAGAAGAACTCAAGGGCTTGTGTCAATTTAGAAGATTTGATTTCACTTTGTCATTCAGTTATCCATGGAACCAAGTAACACCCAAAATGAAGCTTTTCCATGTGCCTCTTCTCCTTTTTGCTCTCTTGCTATTCAATCAAAAAATAAATTTATGGAATTGCTTTCTCTCTTTTACTAGATCTGCGTACGAGAGCTCTCCCCTCCCTAGTGGAAATCTTCGATCGTCTTCCGATCAGCAGTAGCCCAACTCTTTAGGTGGTGAAAATCGACAACTAAGGTGATTCTACCTATCTTTCTCCACCATTAGAGCGAGCCCTAGCTCCCCCACGCGTAAAATTCCTTCTATCAGAAAGAGACCTAGCTCTTCTACATGTAAAATTCCATCTCTCAGTAAGAGCCCTAACTCCCCTGCACGCTGCTCTCTAGTGTGGTGAGTCCAAGTATCCATCACTATTTCTAGTCACACACTCACACGCTTTCTCTCTAGCTCTCAGTCTCTTCGTCTGTGTCTTCCTCTCTTTATCTCTATGAACCTCTCTATCTCAATTCTCTTTCTCACAACTTCGTAGCTCTTTTTCTAGCCCTTCCCACTTCGATTTACCTCTCAAAACAAGAGGAAGAGTTTTTTCCTTGCGAGATATATTTTAATCTCTAACTCAAGTCTGATTGTGTGTAATTTTTTTATCTTTTCTCTAAGACTCCAATGTTGTAGAGTCGATGTTCAAAGAATGCATAGAAAGGACAATATGTGGAACATGTTAATGGTAGTATTTAATCCGGTGGAGGGGTTGACATATATATGAAATCTAGATTTTGTTTCTACTGAAAAGTTTATTGCAGAAGCTTGTTTCTTTGACACATAATGAGAGTTGTCTCCTCCTCTTCCATGGTATCAATGTATTGAACAAAATTATTTTCAAACTTTTTCTTTTTGCAAAATTTGTTCTAAATAATGGCTTATTTATCTAATGGTTTGAAACATGTTTGAAGATATCTAGTTTAGAACGTGAAATGGAAATTCTTTTGGTTGTTATGAATAAGATAAATCTTTCTCTGCTGATTTCTTGTAGCATTGACTTAAGGCGCTTTACTGCTTTTGATCTTTGATGTATGGTTTTATCTGCATCTGTTTGTTCATCTCTCTCACACACGCGCGCGCGCACACACACAAATTGCCTAGTTATTTTGTGCTTCTTTCATCCTTCCAATAAGGTAGTTTGAAGGCTTAGTGTTGCTCCTTTTTTATGGCAGGCTGAAGGCTTAGTGTTGCTCCATTTTTCCTAAGCTTGCTCACTATTTTCCTCTACATTGTTGTTGCTCAAGTAAGTTCCTTTTTTAGTTGAGCTTTGTTATTTATTTTTGTTTTGGATCAGGATTAGAAAGAGACTCACATTCAATAAAGGTGTGTGCATGTGTTGGGAGGTGTAAACAAATAGAGGAAGCTATATGTGCTCAATAAATGTTTGGCTTTAAGCAGCGTCTTGGACTAGTCATTAGAGCTACACTTATGGATTTAAAGAAGGAAATCACTATGACCTCAGTACTATGATGGCCTTCATGCATGCGATGGTTTCTTTGTGAAGGTCGATTTTGTTGACCCGTTCATTAATCTGTTTGGCGTTATGAAGTTTTTTACTTACCAAGAACGTATTATATTTTTTAATATTTCGTCCGTGCACAAGCTATACAAGTCTTTATAAGTAGTTATTGACTAGCTTCAATAGTTTAATTGCATTAACATTTTAAATTCCCAAAGGATATTTTTTCAAAGAGTTAAGGATAGTTCAGTTGCATGATTTTCTTGTTTTTGTTAATCTGTTTTAGGGAACGAAGCAAACATTTGTCTTCACTACAATATACAGTGAACCAAGACTTTTTCAACCAACCGATAAGCATCTTGACTTTTTATTGGAGATGTGTAAATAATACATATTCTTTCCATGAACATGTTGCATCATAGCTTTGGTATAAATTCTATTTTTTTACTTGAAGAATACTGACCTAGATGACTACCTATCTCTGATGTATTGTGATTTATGACAAGTTATATAGCAATAGTTACTGAATTGATGTTAAAAGTCTGAGGGAGTGATTTTTTTGAAGCTGGGATGAATTTGGAGTTTGATTTATGTTTCTAGGTACATAGATAAATGATTGTAAAGCAAAATTTATAGGTAAATGGCATTTCAATACTGTAAATTTATAAGTAAATGGCATTTCAATGCTGTAAATTTATAGGTAAGTTTATAGGTACTATATTTAATTTCATTATGCTTTATTTGGTTTTGATTTTCTTATTCCTTTATTTGAATATTTGATAATTTTATCCTTTGTACTGCAACTTTTGAATGCCCACTTTGAGTGTAACACTATTTTATGTTTATCCTACAGTCTTAAGGAATGTGCTTCTCAGATGTGGTTTTGTAGTTATTCTTTTTAGTTCTACCCTTTGTTTGTAAATGTCTCATAGGGAGGAAAATGATTGAATTGAGGGGGCAAAAGTTAGATTGGATTTTTACGGTCGGGAGCAAAAGCTCATAGATGAGTGTTGAGTGTTGATTTGTTCTTGTACGTTAGGTTTAATAATCATTAACTTTCATGTGTTATTAATCATTAATAATTACTTTACTCAATTTATTTCCCTTTGTTTAGATTAGATTGATCCTCTTTATTTTTCTGAAAAAATTCTGCAAACAATAGCGACCAGATGGTCGATTCTTCATCTCTCTCAGCTTTTTATTCGCTTTCTTCAATCATTTGAGCTAGTCTTCATTTTTTATGTTTGGATAGAGAGAGTTTCGAAAAGAATCATGGAAAATCCTGCGGGTCTCAAATGTGTGAATCATATATCTATTTGTGCAGTTCAACGAAGTTATATTGTTAAATTGTTGTGATATTGGAAACTTGAAAGCATGTATTTTAGTGTTATTTTATAAATTACTTTTGCTTGTTCTATTTAAAAATCAATATGTATTAAATAAAATGATATGTGATTTCGTTATTTCGTAATATTTTCTGAAAAGTTATGTTTTTATATTTGTACAATTGTGAGTATAAGTAATAAAAAAAGTTATAAAAAGTACTTAATAACATTAACAAAACAATAAGTAATGAAAAATGTTATGAAATACCTACAATAGCATTTATAAAACGCTCCGAAACACCTAAGATAGCATTTATAAAGTTCTATAAAAGATCACATCATTTATAAAACGCTATGAAAGGCTTTTTATCTCATTTTTTATACACTATGAAAAGCATTTGATAGCGTTTAAAAAATGCTATAAAAAGCTTTTATAGCATTTAAAAACGCTATCTTAGGATTTTTTATAGCGTTTAAAAAACGTTATCATAGGTAGCAAGACTTTTAATAACGTCGGTATACATCGCATTTTTAAAAACGCTATCGAAACCCTAGACTAGCATTTTTTGGCCGCTATCATAGCATTTTTTTGTTGTAGTGACCAGTCTCATTGATCCTCCTCTCTCTAGTTCAGTCTACACACATTGCAATAACAAGGAGGGTTTCGCTCGGGTATGTTCTCGTCTAGACAAAATTCTCATCTCGCCTAATATTTGTAATATTTTTAATGGAAATGTCAAACGACTTCCTCGCCTTCACTGCCATCACTGTCCACTTATGTTGTCTTCTGATATTCTCTAATACAATGGGCATTGATTGTATCGTTATCAAAGAATGTGGGCCACACATGATAATTTTCTTCCTACTGTTCATTCTGAATGATGCCACATGCACGTGAACCCTTTTGTTAATTTGGCCAAGAACTTGCACAATGTTAGGGATGTTCTGAAGACTTGGAACAAAAACACATTTGGCAACCTTTTTACATCATTAAATATGTGGAGGGATAAGGGGGAAGCGTGTGATATTGCAGTACAAGCGGGTTGGACTTCTCAACTTACTGAAGAGCACAAAATAGCCACTGATGCTTACAACCTTTGTCTCTTATAGGAAGAGATTTTTTAGGATCAAAAGTCGCAGGAAAGGTGGATCAAAGAAGGTGATGGAAATACAAAAAAATTTGCTACTCGATCCAAATTAAGACAAAAATCTTAATTTAAGCAACATCAGAGATGACATGGGATCTAGCACTATAACAAAAAAAGGCTACGATAGCGGTCAAAAAATACTATCATAGTATTTTCATAGCATTTTTTGTAATGCTTTCTGCAAACGTTATGAAAACTTCGATCCTACGATAGCGATTGTTAAACCCCATTGTAAAAACTTTTAATAGCATTTAAAAATTCTATTGTAACCTTTCGATAGCGTTTTTAAATACTATAGAAAGGTTTTCATAGCGTTTTATAAACGCTATTATAAGCGTACCAACAATGGCAAACTTTCTATAGCGTTTAAAACGCGCTATTGTAGCATTTCTATAGCATTTTATAAATACTATAGAAAGTGTAATTGCGTTTGGTACGCTTATAATAGCATTTGTAAAACGCTATTGTAACCTTTCTAAGCGTTTTCTAAATGCTATAGAAAGGTTACCAAAGCGCAATGTGAGACTTTGTATAGCGTTTAAAAAATGCTATAGAAATGTTACAACAGCATTTTGTAAAAGCTATGAAACGTGTATGAACTTTTCTTAAAGCTGTTAAAAGATTTCTATAGTGTTTTAAAAACGCTCTTGTATGTCTAATCATATCATAAGTGCATTTGCCTATTGTCCTTCTTTATGCTATTATATTTTCTTATAGGGTTTTAAATGTTGTAAATAATTTACGCAAATGTATCAAACAAATAATATAAAGATCATCCATTAAATCACTAATTTAAAATATTTAATTAAAAAAATTTACTAATAAAGATCCATATCAAATACAATATCAAATGTCCAAAAAAACGCTACAAAAGCAATCGAAAGTGTCCATATCACATATTACAAATATTTTGAGTTGTACTAAATATCAAATACAAGCCAAAGTTTTCATCAAAGAACTTCATGTCTTCCTGTTGGAATTATATTTCCCATCACTGTATGGAACCACGCAGTACCTGAATTACTATGTGTTTGTTATTTTTTCGGTGGACCTATATGAAAAAAATAATTGTTATAGTTCAATATCCACTTATAAACATATATATGATCTCTATAAAAAGCTTTCCAATATACAGACATGTTGATCTATAAGATTGTAATCTAGATTGAAAAACCCTATTTTTGAAATACATACTTTCCTTGCATCTATGTTCTATCCTTGAAAATGCATAAATAATAGCAAGTTAGAAAAACAACATAAGCATATGAGAAACGCTTAACATAGTATTCAATGCACATGGCTAGCCCCCCCCCCCC